>VZTU01002263.1:3433-118048 GCA_013400835.1 Zapornia atra | reverse complement strand
CCGCCACTCTCGCCTCACACCTGCGGCTCGGCGTGAGGGAGCCCCCGGCCCGTGGCGGGGGGAGCTGAAGTGAGGGAGCGCGTCCCGGGCTGGCTCCTGCGGCGGGGCCCTCGGCTGAGGAAGCGGGGCCGGTGTCCGCCGCGGCCTGCAGGGTGCGTGAAGGGCGCGGCCCCACGCTGGGCACCACGCTAAGCCCGGCTGGACCTTTAGCCGCGATCTTGGGAGACGATTTTTCCGCTGCCTCGTAACCGCCTGTCAGCGCCGGGAGCACAGAGGGCTGGCTGGGGCCCTAACCCGCCCCTTCCTTCGCGGTTCTCCGCCCCGCAAAGCCCCCGTATCGGTCCGTTACCCGCTGCAGCCGTGCGGATGCGTAGTGGCGGTCAGAGGCTTTCCTTAGCCGGGCCCGGGACTGCCGCCCGGGGGCAGGTCCCGCGGAGAGCGGCGCGGAGGCCGGGCACCGAGCGGTTCCGCCCAAGCGGCCTCTGAGGCGCTGCTGCATCGAGCCTGGGGCGGCTGGGCGCACTGGGAGCCCTGCCGCCGATGCCGCGGGGGCTGAGAGGGGGGAGGAGGGCAGTTCCGCCGCCGCGGCGCGCCGTGCGAAGCTGAAGGCTGTTTTACCAGCTGCGGAAGCGGTTTGGTTTGCGGAGTTTCTCTACGAAGCCCGCAGCTAACCCGGGCACTGCTAGTAGGTGACAGCTTTACCTACAAGTCCGGGCTGTCTGTTTTACTCCTGAGGCAAACTTCAGGAGCTGCCCGGTTAGGGCATGTTACCCTGCTGAGGGTTTTTTGGCACTAACCTCCATTGCTAACACCCTGCAGGGACATAATTTGCTGTCAGGGATATATGTAATTTAGGGCTTTCCGATGGACATTGCAACCTGAGGTTCAGATTAAATGTTAGGAAAAAATTTTTCACTGGAAGAGTCTTTGGGGCCTGGAACAGGCTGCCCAGGGAGGTGATTGAGTCACCATCCCTGGATGTGTTTAAAAAAAAAGGGTAGATGATGTTCTTAGGGATAGGAATGGTTGGACTCCATGATCTTAAAGGTCTTTTCCAACCTTGTGATTCTGGACAAAAAAACCTAACCAAACAACCCCCCCTCAAAAAAACCCTAAGCAACAAACAAAAAAAAACCCACAAAAAAATTCACCCAAACAAAAAAATCCAAACAGAACTAATTGAAGAACAGTAAGAAAAAAACCCAAAACCTGTCTTCTGTTAGTTGAAGTTTGTCAGCTGGAGAGAAAAACAGACTACGTGTTCATATCATGAACGCCAGAAAGCATTCTTTGATTTTCAAAATTGATGGTGGTTTTGGGGTGTCTGTATTTTTATATTATTCTGTGGGGTTTTTTTAATTTAAGTAAATAAATACGGAGACACCTGGGACGAGTAAGAGCTGGATGAAGAACTGAAGAGCATTATCTACCATTAGCTAACTAGAACTTCATCTAGGGACTCAGAAGTGTCGGCACTTGAGGTGTCTTCAGCCAGGCACAGTTATTACTAAATGAGGAAAAAATCCAGACTTGCAAAAAGATTAAAAAACCCCAACGTGATTCAGCTTGATATTTTTAATTATTCGTTATTTCGCTGCTGTTCTGTAATGGCCAGAAGTTTCTAGTGTCCTGACTTGGCATTTAAGGAGATGGGTAAGAAAGTGGCTTAAACCACTAATTGAAATATCATTCCGCTGATATGTGAAACAATTACCTACCTATTTTTGTGTCTTTATCCTGCTTAGTCAGATGAAGCTAATAGCTGGTGGATTAGTCTGCTCAGGCGATACCTTTTTTCTTGGTTTTATTTTATTATTGTATTTTCTTGTAGCATTAATTATCCTTATTTTTGTTCATGAAATGAAGCTGTAGACAAAAACTGCCACTGTTTAAAAAGCAGTGAAGTTAATGATAGGAATGGATGAACCAAAGACTGGAGAAGCAGACAAGAGGGACTAGGAAGCTTTTTCAAGACAGCACCATGCACTTCCTGGTTTAGACATGTTACATGTGTATGTAAGACATGGTGACAGTGATTTGGGTTTTGTTTTTTACAGATCTTCTGGTTATTTTTCAGAAGATGTTTTCTCACAGACGTTAGGGTGAGACTCTATACTAGACCACAGTTTTTTTAAAGGCCTTGTTATGATTTTTAATTTAATGTTTTTCCAGTCTTTCTCTGTCTTTCTGATGTCTTCTATGAAAGTGGTACTTACTGAATGAACGTGGCACTGGTCTTTGTGATAACAAATTCTGAGAACTTTCTTATTTTCAGGCTTTGAAGTATGCAAGCCGTGGCTATGCATCACAGCGTACTTTAAATGTAAGTATAAAGCACCATCCGATTGCAATAAAACACTGCTTTTTATTTGTTTTGTAATCACTGAGTTTTTTGCAGAAATTACCACCAAAAAATCTGCATTGAAGGACAATGTGACTTGTGCCCAAGTCACACTGCTGTGAAATCTGGAGTAGAAGTCAGATTTCCTTTCTTACTTTGCTTTACTAGTTGATTAGAAGTGCCTCAGTTAACAATCTACCCATTACTGGGAGATGTGGCTGCTGCCAACTAATCCCTTCCCTAATCCCCATTTGTATCTTATCCTGCAACTTGCTGTTACCATGTAAAAGATGAGGACAAGTATGTTACTATCACTGCAGTCATCATGAAGGAGGCGCTACAGAAACAGACAGACCAAGTATAATTTGTCTTTTATTTGTCTGGTTTTTTCCTGGTGTTTCCTTTCTTTGCTTGTCTAAGTAAAGATGTCATGGTGAGATCCTGTAAAGCTTTGTGTCTGTCTTCCACTGAAACCAGCACAGCTGGAGGTATTCTTTGTTGCTTCTCAGTGGCTGTCCAGGGACAGCCAGAGGCCTGAAAGATGCATCTTCTTGGTGTCAGGTCCTCATGCTACTCTCCCAGGGTTAGCAGGCAGTTGAAGTAGCTCTAAAGCTCAGAGGTAAAATAAGAGTAAATCTGTTTTGAGGTGCTACTGGGTATAAAACTGAATATCTTATTCTGTAAGCAGCAACTGCTGCTTATGTTACGCTGGGACCTGGCTTTTGAATATCTCCAAGGATGGAGACTCCACAGCCTCTCGGCCATGTGTTCCATCGTTCTGTCACACAGTGAGTAAGTGTTTCCTGATGTTCAGAGGGAACGTTCTATATGTCAGTCTGTGCCTGCTGCCTCTGGTCCTGTCACTGGGCACCACTGAAGAGAGCCTGCCTCCGTCCCTCCCTTCAGGTATTTGTATACACGGATGAGGTGGCCCTGAGCCTTCTCTTCTCCAGGCTGGATAGTCCCAGCACTCTCAGTCTTTCCTCCTGTGTCAGATGTTCTGGTCCCTTAATCATCTTTGTGGCCCTTCATTGGACTCTCCAGCATGTCCATGTCTCTCTTGTACGGGGGAGCAGAGAACTGGACACAGCACCCCAGGTGTGGCCTCACCAATGTTGAATAGAGGGGAAGGATCACTTCCCTTGACCTGCTTGCTGGCCATATTTTGTCTGATGCAGCCCAATACCATCAGCCTTCCTTGCTGCAAGGGCTCATTTATGGCTCAAGTTCAATCTTGTGTCTAACAGGTTCCTCAGGTCCTTTTCTTCCGGTTTCCTGGGTGGCCACCAGCATGTCCCGGTGCCTGTGGTTGTTCCATCCCAGGTGCAGGACTTTGCACTGCTCCTTGATGAACTTCGTGAAGTTCCTGTCAGCCCATTTCTCCAGCCTGTTGAGGCCTCTCTGGATGGCAGCACAACCCTCTGGTGCATCAGCCACTTCTCCCATCTTCGTGTCACTAGCAAATTTCCCAAGGGAACATTGCCCCATCATCCAGATCATTAATGAAGATCTTAAACAGGACTGAACCCAATGTTGACCCCTGGGTTACACTGCTAGTTACTGGCTTCTGACCAGACTTTGTGTGACTGATCACCACCCCCTGGGCCTGGCCACTCAGCCAGCATTCAGTCCACCTCACTGCTTATCTGGCCCATACTTTGTCAGCTTCTGCATGAGGATCTTATGGGGGATGGTGTGGAAAGCCTTACTGTAGTCTCACCAGACAATGTCTGCTGCTCTCCCTTCATCTACCAAGCTAGTAATTTCACTGTAGAAAGTTAACAGGTTGGTTGAGCATGGATTCCCTTTAATAAATCCATGCTGATTACTCCTGGTGATAATTCATGGTGTTCATGTTCCTGGAAGTGGTTTCCAGTATTAGCTGTTTCATCACATTTCCAGGGGTTGAGGTGAGGCTGATTGGCCTGTAGCTCCCTGGGTCCTCCTCCTTGAAGACAGGAGTGATGCTTGCTCAGGCAGCTCTCACAATTGCTGTGACCGTTCCAAGACTGAGAGCGACCTTACAAAGACGTCAGCCAGCTCCCACAGCACTGAGCAAGGCCTTTGTATTTATGTAGGTCCAGGTTGTTGAAGCATTCCCTGTCCTAATCTTCTTCCCCCAAGGGTACATCTTCCTTGCTCCAGGCTTTTCCCAGTCACCTTCCTAGGTGCTTATGGAAGCCCTTCTTGTTGCCTTTGACAGATCCAATTCCATTTGGGTTTTGGCTTTTGTAACTTTATCCTTGCATGCTCAGCCAGTGTCTGCCAGGTTCCCTGTCCCCGCTGCCTCCTTTTGCATGCTTCCTTTTTGTTTTGGTTATCCATGTAGACCTCTTGGCATTTTTACCTAACTTTGTGCTTGTTACAGTTGACTGCTCTTGGGTTGGGGACAAGGGAGTAATCCATGAATGTTCACCAGCTTGCTTTGGTCCCACTTGGCTTCAGGGCCTTTGCTTCCTCTACCCCAAGGCTGAGCTCAATGCACTCCCACTGTTCTGTCACATACAGGGAAGCCCTGACACCCCCTTGGCCTGTCCTTTCTAAAGTGCTTGTGTCCCTGCATGGCAGCCCTCCGGCCATGCATCCCACCAGGGCTCATCATCCCAAGATTGTAGTCCTGCAGCTGTACAGAGACCTCCCAGTGCTGCATGCATTAATAAAGATTGTGCCCTGAAACACTTGCAGGATAAAAGAGAAGCTGTGACATCAAGGAAAGAGTGAGAATGGATACATTGTTAAAGTACAGCTAAATGTGCATATGTGAGAGAGACGGTGACTGTTTCTCCATGCTTCTCCACGCTTCTCCTCTTAGGAGGTGGTGATAGCAAGTGCCGTAAGGACACCAATCGGATCTTTCCAAGGATCTCTTTCCTCATTGCCAGCCACTAAGCTTGGTTCCATTGCAATTAAGGGAGCAGTTGACAGAGCAGGTATGTGTTAACAGTTTTTCTGTGAGAACATCTCAAGTGTCTCAGAACAGTATCAGTTGGTGGCTGTTAAATGGCCTGGTGATCAGAAGGGCCCCAGTTTTTTGCTCCTGTGGCATGCTTAAATCTTTATCCACAGATAACTGTTGGGCTTCTAGGAGCAGGATATTCCCTAGGGGTATCTGTGCTAATCCAAACCTGATTGGACATGCTCATTGCTTTTCTGGGGTGGGGTTTTATGGCACATCTCAGCTGATGCGAAGGCCACTTGTTGCTGAAAAATCGGTGGCACTTCCTTTCCCTTCCCATTGTGTACATGGGCAGGTAAGCTTGTAGGATGCTCTTGTGATTTGATTGGTGATTCAAATTAGAAAAAAAAAATCTCTTTTTTGGTGAGAGGAGGGTTAATTTTCTACAAAGAAACCAGAGCAACATAATTGCAGCAGGCAGGAAGTTTTGTGCATTCAGCCATCCGTGGAAACTGAGCTGCTCAGGTGACTAGTGAGACTTGGAAATGTTCACTTTAGTTAGTGAGCTGTAGCTTGTTCTGCAGGGTAAGGGGATTCTGTTCTGTGGGTCACCAGGTCACCGTGTTCCATGAATGTGAGAGCAGTGATCCGGGACACACCCGAGACGGGCCTGCAAACCGTTAGCACACAGCTTGGACAGGGCACGTTTCATCAGCCTTTGTTAGAACACTTCAATGGGAAGGTTTGTAAAAGGGGGTTACGCCTTCCCTGCAAAGAGTCCTGAATCTACATAACTTCGTTTTACAGGTATCCCTGCAGAAGAGGTGAAAGAAGCATACATGGGTAATGTCTTGCAGGCTGGACAAGGACAAGCTCCGGCAAGGCAAGCAGTCCTGGGTGCAGGTATTAATTCTCTTGATCCTGGAGTTAAAGGTTTTCTGTCTTTTTGTAGACAGTGGAGATGATGGAGTTGTGAGTTGAAGCAGAGTGGTTCCCAGCCTTTTGCCAAGACTGTCTGTGAATGCTTTTTTAACCTGTGGTGGGTGAAGGGTGTGTGGTGTACTCGTGTAAGTGGGCCTGACTGGGTGTCCTTGGGAGTCAGTTCTCGTATGCACAATGGATGTGACTGCCTGTGGGGAGAAGATGATATTGGAGACCAGGCTGGTTCTTCCCAAACACTTCACACTTGTAATGGATGCTGCTCTTGGACTCTTTCATGAAACAGACTTTCTTCTCTTCAGTGTATTGTTACTCTTAAGGCTGATTGGATAAGGGGTCAAGTGAGTCTCCTTGAACTGCAGATCAGAGTATGTCACTACCCTCATCGTCCCTTGGAGTCTGGAGCTGGCAGGAGGAGGAATACTTCTGGAGTCATTTCCCTGATCTTCTGTCTCTCCGATTCTTCACTTGCTTGCCCCTTTATCATGAGTCTGTTGTTGGAAGGGGATAAACAACCAGAATCTCTGAAAAGGATAGTAGCTGAGGGTGAGGGTAGATAAATTGCCCTTGCAGGCAAATTATGCAAGCTGGACTCCCTGGGCTTAGATAAAAATTGATCCCCTGTGGAATATTGCTGAGACACAGCAAAATGTTAGTCAGCATTTTAAATAATTCACTTCTTTGTACAACTTCTTTGACTCAGGTCTCCCGATCGGTACTCCTACTACAACTGTCAATAAAGTCTGTGCTTCAGGAATGAAATCCATCATGATGGCGGCACAAAGCCTGATGTGTGGGAGTCAGGTATGTGAACCCTAGTGCTGCTTTACCAAAAAAACACACAACTAATGGGGTAAATCCTGTCCTACTAGTGATTCTGCTCTTTGATTTGGGACTGTGTTTTGACTTGGGATAAGAAAGGTAATGAGTGAGTGAGGTTTTGTTTTGCTTATGCAACCTTAGTTTTACAGTCACTTCAGCATGTTTTAGTTAAAACCAGAAAAAAAGGGTAAGAACTATGGCTAGGAAACCAGTGGGTGTATTTTTAGAGCTGAACAAATAAGGTGGATTTGTGTGTGTGTGTTTACATTGTCTCCCTACTGTTCTTCTCCCATCCTGCCTCCTGCTTCACCCCCAAAAATTAATTCAGGGAATTTTCAAGCTTTCTGGTTTGAAAAATGGATGAAATTTTTATAGACTTAGTTTTCGATGGAACACATTTAATCTTGACTTTAAGACACTTTAACACTTAAATGAATGATAGGTACATATTACAGCAATGTTGTTTCCAAGTACATTAAAGATCGTTCAGGCTTTTTTTTTAGTGTTTTAGAAAAAACAATCTATTGTTGCTGTGCAAGTATTTTCATGGAAGAGTTGAGTCCCCCTGCAGCTGTGTACGAGTCCCTGTTTAATGGCCCCAGTTCTAGGAGTGGTTGAGACACCAGTAAGGCACCAGGTGACCTTTTTAGGGTGAAATCAAGAGAAGCTCCCTGTGACTTCCCTTTATCACAGCCCAGGCTCACAGAAGAGTCATTTGGGACTATTTCCTTAGAGGAGAAGGTACCATCTTCAGCCAGCCATTAAATGCTGTGCAGAAAACAATGTGGGAGAAGTGTGAATGTGAGGAAAGACAATTCAATTTTGGTTTTAATTCCATACTCAAAAGCATTTTGGCAGCATCTCCCCACCTCTGAAGTGAAAATGTCTGTTCAATATGCATTTTTGGTTTACAAAGTAAGTGGCTCGTGAGAAATGTACTTAACAAGTCTTGTTTGCTTGTTCAGATGAAAAGTAAAATATTTAAGTTTTGCTGTCCCTTCTGTGAAATAACAGCATAGCTGAGTTAAGCAGCCACTTACTGCTTTGGCCTTGCTCTGCAGAGAGCGGCACTTCGCCCTTCAGTGCTTGCTGAAGTTGGTGGAAGTTTTGTCACTGGACTTTGAACCAGGCTCAGCATGTCTGTGCAAACAGCTATGTGTGGATTTAGTAAATATGTCCAGTGACTTCAGGAGCGTGGTTGTCACTTGGTTGGCCTGTGGGATCTGAAGAGGAGTTTGCAGCTGTGCTGCCGGTCTCAGCAAGAGCAGAGACTCGGCCAGCTGTTAGTCTCTGAGAGCTGTATGTTATTGAGGTTTTTGGTGTGGGACACAGGGGGAAATGGCCAGCCCCTTTTCAATGGTCTGTTGAGACAGGACAAGGGGCAGTGGCTGCAAGTTGGAGCACAGGAAGTTCCACACCAACATGCGGAAGAACTTTTTCACGGTGAGGTTGACAGAGCCCTGGGACAGGCTGCCCAGGGGGGTTGTGGTGTCTCCATCTCTGGAGATATTCCAGACCCATCTGGACACCGACCTGTGTGACCTGTCCTAGGGAACCTGCTCTGGCAGGGGGGTTGGACGCGATGATCTCTTGAGGTCCCTTCCAACCCCTGTGATTCTGTGATTTTGGCATTTGTTTGGTTTTCCTGGCTCTGGACTGTGAGGTATCTGTGGTAGGAAAGTCAGTGATAGATCCCAGTGGCTGGAGTCAGTGTACATCATTGCTTAAACTATTGTATTTCTCTGTCTCCAAGCCTTTCACTTTATGGAATTGAAATGCCAGGAAGTCTCGTTCTCTGATCTACTGCTGCTTCCATATCTCAGCAGTCTTTCTCATTTATCTGCCTTGCCAGATTGTCTCCAGCCTTCTTTCTTTTTACTTCACATCACTGTTCCTGGATCTAATTTATAATCTATTCTGAACCAAGCCATTATTTATCTGAGTCTTAAAGAATCAAAAAAAATCTTTCATCTTTTTCTTACTGCTGTTTTGATGTAAAATCTTTCTGAATTTATATTAACTGCACTGTTGGACTCTCAAAGACTCACACTGGTGTGTGTGTGTATTTTTCTTACATTTATGCATATTTCTTATCTGTCATTAAAGTCAATGGTGCCTGTTCTTCCCATCCTGAGATCCTAGGGATTTGGAGGTAGAGCCTGATAAACAGTAGGTACACATATGGTTCTTACAGCTTTGCTATTTGTAGGTTTTCTGTTTGCTTTGTCTCAGCTTGAAAAGTATATTAATTTACAAATGCCCACGATGAACCAGCTTAGTTCAAATTCAGTAATCATTTTTTCAATTCTTTTTTTTTCTGTCCATTTCAGATGATAACACCATTATTTTAAGTCCTCTCCATAGTAAGATGAAACAATATTATGTAAAACTGGAGACTCATAAATCTCTTAGTGGTCACTCAGATTCAGACTGTTGCTTGTTCCATGGGGATATGGATCTGCAAATGAAAACAAAAATGAGAAACTCATAGAAAAAGAAATTGTGAACTAAAATATGTAATTTGACCTCAGAAGCTTTTGAAGTAAAATCACAAGAAACTGATGTGGCTCCTGCAGCTTTCTCAAACTGCACACAAGGCAAAAGTTGAACTGTTCTGTCAGGGTGGATTAACTGTCTTCAGCTGTTGTTCCTGCTGTTTGCTTTTTGAATGCATAAAGATTTATTTTTTCCTCTTAGACCCCTCAGAAACACAAAGTGTCCATGCTTGAGCTTGTGCCAAAATCTGTTCCTACAAGGAGTCATGGAGAACGCGCTGCGTTATTAACAATCCTAACTTGTGTCCTTTGAGCAGGATGTAATGGTGGCCGGTGGGATGGAGAGCATGTCTAACGTTCCCTACACAATGAGCAGGGGATCAACGCCTTATGGAGGAGTAAAGCTGGAAGACCTGATAGTAAAAGATGGGCTGACGGATGCTTACAACCATATCCATATGGTAAATATTCCTGTGCAGCAGTAAAGCATCAGCTATAGACCCGATGCAGCCTTTAAGAGCTTGCTCATAGAGAAACTGCTTCATCTGGCAAACCTAGAAACGAGGAGTGATGGTAACAGAGGAGGAAAAAGCCTTCCATTTCCAGGCTTCCCACAGTGACTGTAATGGAGAGGGTAGACAGAAGACCAAAACAGAATAGCAAATTGTGTGTTAATATTTATCTTTCCCTGAAGTCAGAACAGCCCAGAGCAGGGATTTAAACCGATGGGTTTCTGTGTCTGTGGGAGCAGCCAAGTTATCTTTGAGGGCGCCTCTGTACGGGTCAGCAGGCTCCCATGTTTATTTTCCCTCCCCCAGTGCACATATCTTGTATCTTCTGCTGGAAGGTTTCAGTCAGCTCATATGCTTACTCATCAGGCTGACCAAGATTGGACAAACAACTGCAATTTGGGATGGGTTTAGAAAACAACTGATAGGAAGGTCGTGAAGAACAAACCTCAGGGTTTGAAAGGAGAATGACTGGTTTTGGTCATGAGCTTTGCCTATGGTAATTCACAACTATAGGGGGTTGCTGATGGATCTGTTGGTGTTCTTGCTGCTGTACAGGAAAGCGTGTCATGAAGAATATTGTGCTGTGATCCATGTGTTTGATGCACTGCATCTATGTGTCATTTATTCTTTTTGCAGTATAGAGCGCTCTGCTTAGGCTGCTGGTGGAAATCCACTCCCACGTTGCAGCTAAAGTGGATTTTGATTGTGAGGATTGTTCTAGGCATGTAAATAGTGGCTTTGCTAGTTCCTGCGTGTGGGGTAGAACTCAAGGAGTTGGTTACAAACACAGTTTTAATAGACAGGGGCGGTATTTCAGAACCTCTTGATTATAGCAGCTGTAGGTTGCTTGGAAAACCTTCACAGTCTGTGAGAATGCACAGGAAGGCCCACATGATGGCTTCAGGAATTTCCTCTTGTCTGTGTGTGGGCAATAGGCTGAGGTGCTGGTGCTATGAAGGCTTTAAATTCTTTACCTGCACAGAGGTGAACTTACTTGTTTGAAGAACTGGAGCAACATGGTACCAAAAGGTTTCGTGTTGATTCACTGAGTTTTCTACAGAAATGGGAGGTGGAAGAGAACCTGGCTTAAGAGCAAATCTTTCAGGTTGACAAATGAGGGGTTTTTTTCCCTTCCAATTTTGTCACTAGGTATTTAAACTGTGTTGGTAATGAAATAGGATCATATAATTATGATTCTGATTGACCTATAGATAAAGCAGTTGTTTCATTCTAATTACTACTAGACAAAAGGTATGCATACTTTTATTTGTACAGCTTTTAGAGCATTGGATACCAGAGGCTAAGTAAGCCCTGCGTGTCGACAGGTTCTTGTAACCTTTGGAACAGGCAAGCTAATGCTGGAATAAAAACAGGTGTAAGATGATGTGAACATGCTGTTCTGTGGCTGAACAAGGATCTTCAGTCTCTGAAGACTTCAGCACTAAGCACTTCAAAAATTACCTTGCATATAGATTTTTAGCTTCCAAAAAAGGCTTGTAAGGGAAGTTCCTCCATGGCTTTAATAATCTGGATCCAGAAAATATTTGCTAAATCTGAAGTTTGAATTCCAGACACAGAAGTGACTGTTTGATTATGAGACTGTAAATTAGAAAGGGACACCTAACATGTCACATTTAATTCTGCAAATCTGTTGGTTGAGTTTTTTCAGTTACATGTCTACTTCACATCTCCAGAAACACCAAACCTAAGGTGCCTGTTTTTCTCCAAGGGCAACTGTGCTGAGAATACGGCGAAGAAGTTTACTATTTCACGACAGGAACAGGACACTTACGCCATCGGCTCTTACACCAAGAGCAAAACAGCCTGGGATTCAGGAATACTGGCAAATGAAATAGTTCCTGTCACTATTTCAAAAAAAGGTATTATGGGAAGGTGTGATAAAGTGAGTTGGGTTTCTCACTGAGTCCGTGTTCAGTGCAAATTGTGTTGTTTCAACGTGTGGATCCCAGGAACACTGATTTTTGGTCAGCTCAGAATTTCGTGTTATGCAGGTGTCGTGGTGAAGAGTCACCTGTGGTCTGGTTGTGGCTTTAATGTTTCTTTACTTTTACATACCATGTCTTCTTCCTGTTTTATGTAAGTGGAAGAGTAGCTGTTGACTTCACCTAGTGTGGCTTGAGGACATCTAGGTGTTAATATCCCTGTTAATTACCTTTTAAGGTAACTTCTCTGTGCCTTTCATTCAGCCACCAGGGAGTACAAGTGGACTTTCTGCAATAAATTGGATTAAGGAATATTTTTGTTTTGGTTTTTGTAAGCACATTTCTTGACATGCATGTACTGTTTTTTTAATGGAAGTTGTTTAAATAAGGCAGCATCTGATCCAAGTCCTGTGTTGGAATGTCTTAAGAACAGATTGCTCTCTCAAATACTAACCAAATCTGAATTTCAGGAAAGCCGGATATAGAAGTGAAGGAAGATGAAGAATACAAACGTGTTGATTTTAGTAAAGTTCCCAACCTGAAAGCTGTTTTCCAAAAAGAAAATGGTAAATGTTGTTAAATGAACTCCTAATTTTCTACCAGGTGCCAGGATGCTGTGTTACAAAGAGTGCTGTTTGCAGACACTCCAGTGCCCAATTTGTAGTCTATTAAATGTTTGCTCAGATAAGGAAATATACTTCACAATGGGATTAAGTGCCTTGGATTAGAAGGTGCTCCAAGAACCTTAAACCAGTGAAAACTTCTGGTTTGGGCATTGGCTTTAAAAAGCCAAAATCAGATTGGTTTCAATTTAGCTACTGTCCTGGTCTCCAGCCTCTGGTTCCAGGGGGAGCCAGAGTGACTTTACGTACCTGTCTGTTACTTCCCCAGACCTGCAGTTGATAAATCTTTCTGGCTATGACAAAGCGGCCGCTCGTTCACACCCCTCTCTGAGCTGGAGCTCTGCCTGGGCACCAGCAATGCAGCTGACAGGGAAGGCAGGTGCTAAACCACTGCTTGGATAAAGATACAAATAGATGTTGTCGCACTTGTTTAATCCAACTGATTTAAATAAAGCAACTCCTTTTTAGTTAGTGCAACAGGTATCATTGTATTGTTCAGACCTTATGTTCGAGGGCCTATAGTAAAAGAGTAAGTTATTAACAGGACATACATGAGCTGTATCGTGCTTCCCCACATTTAAACAACACTTTACCTTTTCTAGGAACAGTTACAGCTGCCAACGCCAGTACTCTGAATGACGGAGCAGCTGCTCTGGTGCTGATGACTACAGAGGCAGCCAACAGACTGAAAGTCAAACCTTTGGCGCGGATAGTAGGTAAGCTGTTCCCTATCTTTGAGCACAGTCCTGACTGGATATCTGGTGTTCACTGGACAGAAAAGGTGAGCCCTGAGGCATTATGGCTGCATCTTAACAATGCAGGCCTCAAAATGGCAAGTGTTGCACCATTGTAAACAGAATTTTCTATACAGTATCACATTTAAGATCTGAAAATGTTACAATGTGACTCAGTTGAGGCACTGAACCTCAGATATACCTATTTCATACTCAGAATTTTTCTGTCTTGGCTGGGTTTGCTGCTTGCACTGGTGAGAATGATGTGTGGTGAAAGGTCTTTCAACGGCTTTTGTGATTTTTGCAGCTTTTGCCGATGCTGCCGTTGATCCTATTGACTTCCCAATCGCACCTGCGTATGCTGTTCCCAAGGTAGGAATAAAACTCTATTGTGAAGAACAACAAACTTCAGCGGCTCTTCCCTCTAATTTGGATTGAAATAATTACTTTATAAATACCAAGAACATGCATTTTGCAGAGGGGGTCGAGGCTAGAACACACGTTTTCAGAGTAACAGAGTTCTCAAGACTTTTTTGGGAAGAGAATTATTTTTTTTACGGTGCTTTCACCAACTTTGGGCTTGTTTAGACTTTGGAAGCTTTGCAGCTGCTATGGCTAAAAGGCAAAATTAATATTGATGAGTCCAAAAAGGAACTGGAGACCAGCATACGGCATGAGGCAGTACTGTATCAGTTCAAATGTCCTTACTGCAGCGGTGGCTGTGGTGTCAGTGAGATAAAAATGTGTTCTTAGCAGAGGTGCTCCCCATTTCTTCTCAGAAAACTCAGGTTTGGGCTTTGGTACCTCAATTTTACTTTCCCCATCTGCTGAAGAGGTTCTAAAATGTGACCTTGAATCAGACTGTGGGCAGCCTGAGTCACCCACTTCATAACAGACCTATTTCTATAATTAGCTTCCTCATTTTTTCATAGCAGTAATTAGTTTTATTGTTACTTCTAGATTCTGAGTGAGACAGGCCTGAAGAAAGAAGATATCGCAATGTGGGAAATCAACGAAGCCTTCAGCGTGGTGGTGCTGGCCAATATTAAAATGCTGGGGATCGATCCCCAAAAAGTAAACATGAACGGAGGCGCCGTCTCTCTGGGGCATCCCATCGGGTAGGTGAACAGGTGCTGGTTCGTGGTGGGCACAGAGACACCCTCTTCTGGCACGCTGTGAACACACGTACCTTTGCTCTCAGTTTTAATGCAGGAAGGGAGGCTAATATAAATTTGCTGCCGGGGACATAGTGACTTACTTCAGGTGTTAAACTTCAGGGTGTCTTGAAGAGAGCACGACACCATTTTTCTCTTCATAGTTATCAACTACTTTTGTAAAGAGTTCGCTGGATTTATGCAGTAGTAAAACCAGATCTTTAACAACATGAGAGAATGAACAGGAATAATTAACCAAGTAGTTAAGCTAATGAAGTCCACAGGTAAACTTAGGAAAAGAACGAAGGATGTGGTACAGGAACTTTTACAGCAGCACAGTGAAGTTTCAGGTCTCACCAAAACGTTTCTGGCCGTGAACCCCAAAGTCTCCAAGCACCTGAGTAGCAACTGGGGACAGCGTTAGGGCTGGGTGTTGGTGGGTCCTGTCCTTGAAGTTCTGTCATCTTGTCAGAGGAGTGAGACCACCTGCCCAGCACCTGGAACTGGCTCACAGCCTCAGTATATCCCATTAATCCTCCCTGAGGGCGATCCTGCTGCAGGCCTATGAGGAAAAACCCATTTCAAAGCCTCCAAGTAAATATAGATGGGAAGTAATCACGCTGTACATCAGGAACAAGCAGGAGTATGTCATGGGTCATAAAAACCTCTGATCAAGGCATAATCCCACAGGACATGCTGGCCTCTCTTGCAGTATCAGGTGCCTCTGATGAGGAAACATCCTTTGTTTTTATTTTTGTCCCCTTAAAAGCTAATTTCAACAGTCTAATGACAGAATTTCAGTCTCATTTTGCAGGAGGTGGCTCAGAGTAGTGTACTGCAGAGTATCAAGTTGCAAGCGAGTAAGAAACTTTGACGTGACTCATTACTATTGCTTTGGGTTTTGTGGTGGATTTATTACCTGCTTTGAAAGGGCTTTGCTCACATAATCTCTTTGCTTCATCATCTCCAGACTGGCCTAGAGGCCACTGCCTTTTCCAAAAGCAAGTCTAGATAAGCACTGAGGTTTGCTTGTGTATGTGTAACAGTCTTCCTAAGTACTGTAGCTAAAGAAAACATACCCTGTATCGCATCCTAAACATAGGTGAAGGGGGCTGGTCTTTTTATTGGGGTTTTTCCCCCTCCAGTGAATTCCTGCTATAATCCGCCACATGGCCTGCGTGGCACAAATGAAGAATTTCCTTTAAACTAAGCTATGTACATATTTTTTTCCTTTTATTTAGAATGTCTGGAGCAAGAATTGTTGTTCACATGGCCCACGCCTTGAAACAAGGGCAGTATGGCCTCGCAGGGATCTGCAATGGAGGAGGAGGTGCTTCAGCAATACTGATCCAGAAGCTGTAGTCCCGAGCAGCCTGGGAAACAGAGCCTTAACCCCCAGCAGAGCAGAGTGATGAGTGATACCTGTTACATCTTATTTATCAATAAGTGGAGGAGTTCCTTAACTGCTCTCCTGAAATTTCTTAAACCATCACTGATTGTTGACACAGACAACTGGCTTTTATTACCTTCACTCAGTGTAAGTTTTTATACAAACAAATATAAAACCCAAGTTACGATAATGTCTTGCGACCTGACAATAAAGAGTGTTTGTTACCTGTGGCTCAAGTGCCACCAAAGATGAATTCTCTGTGTAACAACTCACATAATGCTGCTACTACCAGTAGGTACTTCCTACAATTTTTGTTACTTAATTTTCCTACATGATTTTCATGGAGAAAACAACTTTACTCAAAGGTGGGTTTTTGACTGTTATGTCCCTTGAAGAAGCCCTGCTGTAGCAACTCACTTGTTGCAAGGCAAACTAGAAGAGATGGTAACTTACACATGCAAGTACCAATATGACCTGAAAATGCTACAGCTCCTGTTTCATTCATTTAAACCTCTGATGCACAGTCTTGTTGATACACTTTTAAGTCAAGGCAGATTCAGAACAGAGAGAGTACAATTACAATTACTACGAGCTGCCTGGCTGCGCTCTTGAATTCAAAGTCTTGAATAATACAGGCTTTCAGGGTTCCTACTGCAAGCAGGAGGAGACAGGAGGGTACTCTCCTGGGCTGACTTTTACTCAAGGCTTCAGTGAAGTGGTGATGCAGTTTCTTGGGCAGGCTTTTTCCCAGGGGGCAAGAATTGGCTTTTGGACTGGTAAGAAGCCCATTCCCACCTCACCCTTCTCCCCAGGGATAAACATCAACCACACTTAGTGGGGATCCAGGCCAACTGCTTTAGTTTGAGGTTAGTTTCAACACAGGGTCATCTTTACCTGCTCATTGTCCCCTCCCAGGACCTGGGGAATAAATACTCTGCCTGGGCTGCAGTGGGCTTGGTTGGTTTCTGGGACGCGGTTTCTACACTTAGAGGGAGCAAAGGAACAGGGGGGGTTCAATGCTCTGTACTAGGAAAATAAAGTGCAAGTGAACTGCTAATTCCCAGATCACCTCAACTGGAAAAGGACTACAGGGGATAGTGACTGTTCCAGGGAAGAGCTACCCTGGGTCTCAAATCCATTTGAAAACATCGTTTAACTGTCAGAATGCTATGAAGTGTAAATTTCACCACGTAGCAGAGAGAATTGTTCTTGCAGCTCTGATAGTCGCTGTTCTTGGCACTTGGTGTTTCATGTTGATGGCTTCATCTCAAAAAGGGCTGATCAGTGTGGCTTTTCTCTACAATATCTGCAAAGCTCCCCCGTGGGCTTACCAAGTATGAAACAAGACACACAGGTTTTAATAAAACCAAAAATATTTATTTCAGCTGTAAATGCTATGCAGTATTTCGTTATTGGATGGGTTTAATATAAACATCTACTGCATAATACTGGTTCCGTAGGAATCCTTGTATACTATCAGAAACATTGCCCTGTTGCTGTACAGATCTCTTACAAGAAAATTTGCATCTCTGAAAGACCTCAAGAATTTGAGAACAAAGGAGGAAACACCAGTAGAGAAACCCTGCGGTATCGGAGCAAGGCTTAGTATGGTAATCTTCACCTATGCTAATTGTTATTAAAAGGTAGGCTGAGCTCCTGTGCCCGTTTTAAAGGATTCTGTGTAATAGCTGTGACAAGTTCTATGTTCAACAGAAAGATGAGATGCAAATTTCTCCATGCCTGGCACAAGCATTAAGTGATACTAACGAACGCTTCTCAACAGTACAAAGTGCAGTCAGAACTGACTCTTTAACACGCTGAAATTCTCCCTGGCTCTTGCTAAGGTTTAAGCATTGACACCTGAGTGGGAATATAGGGGTCAACCCACACCAAAGTGTACGCTGTCTGCTAACAGCTTTTGCATCCAAACAGCATCCTGTGCGGCAAGTACTGCGGAGAGATGAGGCCTGTCCAAATGAAAGTCCTTCTCCAAATGGCCGGTTGGGAAAAGCTTTATGAGATCCCTTTATGAATCCCTTTCAGAGGTTTTATTGGCCCTATGTTTAGCTACTGGTATTTTTGTTACTTCACTGAAAGCCTGACACCGTGAGCTGGAGTTAGGAGAGAAGAGAGTGTTGGTACAAGCCAGCAACGGCTGTAGACGAAGTCCCTTTCAGATTCAGCAAGGCAACAGGAGTGGCCAAGTCAGCTGCCTGTGTCTTCGGACGGGGACCTGCAAACCCCCTTCCAATTCACAGCCCTGTCACAAGCTGGCTAAGCGGTTCCATGGGTAATTAGAGAATGCAGCAGAACACAGACAACGTGGTGTACCAGGAAACGTACAACTTTTCTTACATTTATACAAATTTACAAGTTTGCGAATTAAATGGCTCTATAATTAAGCAAGTGCTTTTTAAAAAATAAACATATACCAACTCAGTATTTACACTTAGCAACCTGCTTCGGAAACAGCATGATTTTGCTATAAAGTGAAACTTCAGTGCACCGAAAGTGCAACTCACCCTTTAGAACTAACTTCCCTTCCAATGCAAAACCTCTACAAAACACCTCCCAGCTTTAGGCAGTCACAGTTCAGCTGCGTTTTCTTCACTCATCATAATGCAAAGACAACAAAAACTTGTCCACATCCATTCCTGCTGGAAAAGAATTTGGTAGCTTCTTTTTCTGTAGGAGAGGAAAAAGAAAGGTGTCAAACACTAATAGCTTGGGGATACTGAGGACTCTATGCTTTCCTTTCTTCTTCACGCCCCCCCGCATCCACCTTGCAGGTCTAACTGCACAACGCTCACCCAGAAATCAGGTGCAGAAATGCAAGTACATTCCAGGTACCCCACAGCAAAAATGATGTGGTTATCACAGAATCTCTAGGTTGGAAAAGAGCTTTGAGATCATCAAGTCCAACCATACCTGTTCTCCACTAAACCATATCCCTGAGCACCTCACCATCTTTTAAATACAACCTGGGTTGGTGACTCAACCCCCTCCCTGGGCAGCCTGTTCCAGTGCCTGCTAACTCTTTCAGTGAAGAACTTTTTCCTAATCTGAGCCTGCCCTGGCACAGCTGGAGCCCATTCCCCATCATCCCATCACCTGTTGCTTGGGATAAGGTAACTGAGCTCTCAGCTTCAGCAGCTGCCCACCCAGACTCCAGCCAGGCTCAGCCTCTCGGCTCTCCTCACATATGCAGTAGGAGTCTTTTTCAGTTACCCTATTTCAGGAGTGTGCTGTAACTAGGTACGGTGTAACAAAGTCACACCGTGTTTTCCTTTCTGATTGTTTACATACATCACCTTCTCAAGTCTCGCACCTTTGCTAGTTGTCGTTATACCCCAAGTCCAAGGCACCGTGCTGCAGGCTACAGACTGGGAAGACACAAGATGTGGTTCCTGGTCCTGGTGGTAAGCAAGGATGCAAGAACAGCCTGATTTCTGGTAAGGCCTAGTTTGAGTTTGAATCCCTCTATTCCCCTTGGAAACTTAGTCTGAAGTCAGAATTTAGCAACTCATTCATGTTTTAAGAAAAATAATTTGATTTTCAGAGGTACAAGTCAGTAGGATTTACTGTGTCTATCTGAAGACTACACTAAGCTGAAGAAAACTGCTCTGAGTAGGCTCAAGAGGCAGTTAGTAAAACTGACAAATATAAATAGGGTGTCGGGGTTTTGGACCAGCACCTCTGAACCACCTCATTATAAATAATGTATATACAGATGTCTAACATATAGATTTCCACATGAGAAAACAAGTGCCTGTACTTGCCTTTATTTTCTTCTTTTTTGATGGTGTTGGAGAGCTTTGCAGGTCTTTCCTGTTTGCAGAACGAGAATTTCTCTCACCCTCATTCAAGTCCTCCAGTTTCCTTTTCTTTACTGTGCTCCTTAGAGATCTGAACTGTTGCGTATTGTCCTTCAGGGGGGTTGCAGTGCTAGTCCTTGCAATGGCTGCCCGTGACAGTATCATCAGCGTGTGAGCAGCCATATTGACGCTGTTTTCGCTACCCGTCTCGCTGGCCGGGCTGCAGGCAGGCAAGTCTGGCGTAGCCGGGGGTACCATTGTCCTAGGGGTCGTGCTGTCCTCGTTGAAGCGCCTACACATCGGTGTCCGGACACTGTCTGTAGTATCATCTGTATGCCTGTCCCCAACTCCAGATGGCGTACGGGGCACTGGCAGGTCTCCGTTTTCAGCTGCTTTACTAGTCGGGCTATGCCACTGAATGTCCTGCAGCATTTCCACACACTGTTTAGTAAAGGGACTTGAGAGGCAAAGGCCTTGGCTGGCAGCTTTAGCGGGTTCTCGCTTTGGCTCCTTTGAAGCCGAAGAAACAGACACAGAAGATTTGCCGCTGCCACTCGACAGCGACCCTTGCTTTTTGTTCAGCTCCTGCACCGCAGCAACAGTCTTCTCATTCCACAAGCTGACACTCTGTTGGCCATTTGAGAGTTTGGCAACGTCCTGGTTTTTCTGTTTTTCATCAGTATCCCTTTGCAATTCGTTCTCTTTATTTGCTGTAGTCTTGTGAAAAGGATCCGATGGAACGCCCGCAGTTGCTACCTTCCGCTCGGGCTGCGGCTCCTTTGCAGATGCACTTCTGTTGCTACCAACCTCTGGCTTACACAGAATTCTAGGCAGTGTTTTATCTTTCTCTCTCTTTGCTGCCTGTGCCTTAGCAGAGGATGATGCAGAGTCAACAGCAAATACAGTATTTTCATTTCTTTCTTTTTGGCATAAACTTTTAGTAGTTTGAATTTGGGTGTTTCCTCCCGGAGCAGGTAGGATGTTATCAAAGCAAAGGACTCTTCTGTGACTTTCACTTTGCCTAGAATTAGAGCTTGTGCTCTCTACTGGTGCAACGGCTAAGTTCTCCTCCACCTTCCTTCCCAGTTCTGCGCTGACAGGCTTGTCCGAATTTCCAGTCCTGAAAACGAGATGAATGAGTTTCAGCCACATGCTTGTTCTTACCAGGAGGTTCCTTTCAGCCAGATGGAAGTCCCCACCTGCCCTCATAACACCTGTTTAAAGCTCTCTCTGTTCTCCAGATGCAAGGATTTTATCAATGTGCAAAGACCAAGAATAAGGGATGGCAACTGCAGGAAGCTCAGAGAACACCAAGAGGATTACACAGACACATGGAACAGAGTCTGTGCAAAGAACTGGGGCTCCTCAGCCTGGATAGGGAGAGCTGACTGAGGGAAAATGCAACAGAGCTCTGGGGAAAAAGCCAACAAAAAGGAAACTGTCTGCTGTTAGAGGCATCAAGTAAAATTAGTATCAGGTTCAAAACAAATCAAGGAGATTTGGACACTGCATGTAATTAAGCCTGGGAACTTTTTTACCCTGGGATATGTGTGGACGCTGATAGTTTGAGTTCAAAAAAGAAATTGTGCATGTTGATGACAGGATAGTCCATCCCAGAACACGGGTGGTGGCTCTGGAAGTCCTTGGAGCTGAACTGCTAAGAGGCTGCCAGAATATTCTGGGCTGTATCATCACGCACGTGCCCTGTACTCTCCCCTATGCACCTGCTATAGGTGATGGGATACCGAGCAAGGCAAAAAGCTTTCAGTGGGCGCCTGGGTGAGAACGTACACATCTCCATCAGCCTGGCTGCCAGCAGCATTAGCGCAAAAAAGCCAGCACTGCACCACAGGGATGGCAAAAGAAAAATGGTTACAACAGGTCATACCACTGTCATGCCCCTGCCCTCTGCCTTACGCTGCCTTTCCAAGAGGAGCCTCTGCATATTCACCTCTGCTAACAAGACCCTCCCCACGCAGATAAGCCTTTATGGTGTGGGGAACAGATGTGGGATGGCAAAGGTACAGGCGGTGAGGAAGGTACGGCTTTACTGCCGTGAAACTTCAGACGAGACAGAAGGCAGAGAACAGAAATGAGGAATGACATCTCTTCACAGGGAACATTCTGCTCTCTTTGCTATGCACAACATGTATCTGCAGTGATTAATATTAACAGAGAGCTGAATTATCCAAGCGATATTATCCAAAATCTTGCTTCTGTGGCCTAAAAAGCTCTGGGTTTTGCAGGTGTCTATACTGTACACTTTACTGTTCATGTTCTCCTCCACTTTGCCAACACCTTAACTGAGTTCTGAATAGGTAGAATAATTTAAGTATTATTAAAGTTTTATTTTTACAATAAAAGGATTTTTCACCTCTAATATTTAAATTGTACTTATGTCCTCCCACACTCTCTTGCTCATTCCAACATCCTTCTGTTTTTGAAGCCCATTAATGATAAGGAGTTCCTACTGAAGCCTTGCTTTCTCCTCTCTCCTTTACCCAACATAAAACTGGTACCTAGCTCAATTAGCAATTAAGTCACATTCATCAATATGAAGTTAGCATGCTGCTCGTCTAGCCGTCCTTCTTGTGACTTTTTACTTTACAAATGACCAAACTGTTTTCATCTGCACAGCTGGAACACAGAGAGTGGTAAAGGCAATAATACTACAAAACCATGGGTAACCACTCACATGAAAAGGGGGGTGTGGGGGAAGTGGTTTTAGTCTTTAAAAGCTTTCAGTAAATCCTTTCAGTAAATTTAACAGATTATTCTCTGAGCCTGGACGCGTCTCAAACAATTTTTACTTGACAACTCACCTGTATAAATACTCCAGCAGACAGGAGGAGATAAAGAGGGCATTCCTTATGCTGTGGTTAAAGAAAGCTACTCTCCTCTCCACCCGTACTGCACAAAGAAATTCACAGCAGGAAAAAGAGAGCAAGCCTGAGCATCCAGCACTACTGACCTTTGTGTTCGGGAGTTCGGCTGGTTCAAGGGCTCAGTTACACTTGGTACCAGTTTTCCTGGAGCAACAGACGGGAGTATTAATAAACTACAATATTCCAAGTAAATCATCTCACTGTTAGGACGATGGCATTTCACCCAACAGAGGATCAATAAGGAAAAACTCCACAATTTTTTTGTAATTTTAAAGTTAACAGATGAATACATTAGCAAAGGTCGCCAGCTCAGTATAAACAAGAAGCTTGCTGCCCACACTTAGATAATACATCAGCCTGGTAAGACAAAACCAACTATGCTGGACTGACAAATGCACAGCAGGGAAAGGAAATAACCATAGGGGACTTAGGGTTATCCTTCAGCAAATCAGAACGCACACCAGCCACACAGCCCCAGCTTTTTTCTTGATTTGCAACTTCTGTTTTCATGTGTAAGCCCACTCTTCTGTAAGAAGGTAGAGAGGCTAGAGCATAAGGGGTCCTTATAACTCAATTTAGCTGCTCATTTCAATTCCTTTTCTTTACCTCCTCCCAACACTGAGAAATGCATGTAACTCCAGTCTTGTTCTGATTTACTAATTAAAGCAGCAAAGTCTCAGTGGAAGGAATATATGGAAGCGTATTCCTGAACTGGCAGACAGAAAACAGATAGCAGGGCACACTCTGTCACAGAAATACGCAACACTTCTACTACATATTTCCCTTAATAAACATTTATACTCTTCTAACAATGTCCTTGTTACCCTGTGGCTTGGTTTCAATAGCAGCAGTAAACTGTACTTACAACCGACGAGATAAAAAAGAAATAATGAGAAACATAAAGGAAAGCAAACTGAAATACTGCATTACAGCCTTGAAACATTAAATACTGGAAATCAGATCAATCCAGAATTATTTTATATGCTGGGAGTTCTTTGTAAAGTGAGCAAACACAGTTACTAACGGCACGTACAGGCCTCTCCTCTCTCAAAGCCATCCCAGCAGTTACATGGCAGAGAAGCACTGTAATAAAACTTTATTACTCAGAACTGACGTACATGTCTTTAGAACCCCCGCTTTTCCTCTGCCCTTCTGAAGAATGCAAGGAAGGTACCTGTATTAGACTTGTTTCTTCCTCCAGGAATCTTTTGTGATTTGGGAGGGATGGGAAGTTTTGGGACACTTCTGTTGCACACTGGATTAGCCACAGGCATATGTAGAACCTTGAAAAAATAAAAATGTTCTATTACTGCCTACCGAAAGACCCCTTCCTGCTCCAGCTTCAGTTCTGAAAAGCTCATAGTGTGACATGCTACCTGGCGGGCAGGTGCTGAGAATGTATTTCCATTTTGTCCTACTACTGAGAGAGGTATCATCCCCACCATTCCTTGCAAAACAGGCTGCACTGGAGATGCAATTATAATGGCAGAGCCTAAAAAAAACCATATATCAAAGCGTCAAAATTGTACGGAAATTAAAAATACTTCATTGAAAAGAAAAGCTTCAAGACAGCATTTCTTAAAATTATGCACAGTCAAACCTATGGCAAGAATAGCTCTGGCTCTTTGGGAAAACCTCACTGTTGTTACTATGCACCATTACTAGAAAACAGGGTAAGAACCAGTGTTACTTTTAATCTGTTTTCCCATTTAAGAAATGGTTCAAAATTAAACTTGAAGTGTGACAAATGTGGTCCACGACCCTAACTTTTATTTAATTTTTAGTAGCAACTAACATACTAAAAAAATACGTAACTCCTGGTTAGTTTCAAATTTAGATAGAGCCATGTTTAAAAACTGTTTACTTTTAATGCATTTACAAAAAAGAAATAAAATCAGCATAAATCCACCACATTTTCATTTGTTTTCTAATAATGAGCTTACCTTGTGGGAAATTTGGGGAGACAGCCTGGTTAGCTGCAAACGTGTTGCTGGATCTAGGAGGAGTCATTAACTGTTGTACAGCTGGAGCTTGGGCAGCAAGCGGCAGGGAACTGCCAGGCAATACAACTACATTTGATGGTGTTACAGCTGTGCCCAGGGTCGCTGGATCGGTCATGCAGGTGGCTATATAAAGGTTGTTTGAAGGCCCAAAAGCTGTGCTTGTTGTCGGCATCAACTGTATAAACCCCCCATCCTTGGAAAGATTATTTGTAGCTGCAACTGAAAAACCAGTGCAGTCTTCATTCTGAGTGTTAACTGGAGTGACCACAGGATCCTTAGGTCTAAGCATGAGAAGGTTCTGCTCTGCTAAAGGTGAATCCACATTTTTTTCTGTGTCTTCTGAGGTCAGACATTTGGACAGGCCTGGAGCTTTGGTTGGCGATTTGGCTGGAGAAGACAATACTATAGTCGGCAAATTTTCTCCTGTGATGCTGGACACAGCATTATTTAACTCTGTGTCTGGTGAAATAAATGGATCATCACTGATGATGATCTTGAGGGACATTATATTAGAAGGATCAACATCCACGGGCTGACTACTAGAAGATACACCACTTACATTTTTGGCCTCGGTACCCGACTCATCTGTTAAGGATGCAGCTTCTGGGAGAGAAGAGTGGCTTATTTCAGGTGTAGTAAGGTTATTTTCAGTGGATACTACAGAAATTTCTGTGCATGCATTGTCACCAGAGGAGAAAAATATATTATCAGCATCTACTTTTGTAGATGAAGGTTCTTGCATTTCCCCCTCTGTTCCTTCTGCATTTGATAACCCTGAAGGAAGGTTAAAATCCTTCTTACAAGGCTTATCAAGTGTATGCTGATCATCCGAGTACAGTTTGTTAGAAGTATCAACAACCTCAGGCTGCAACTCTGTTTTGTCAGGATCTGACATCTTCACTGCTGACCTCGCAGCACAGTCTGACTGCATGCTCTGGTCCTGGTGGTCAGAATGGTGGCTGGAGCTCTCCTGTAAAATACTGGGTAAGGCAGCTGTACCCTTTGGTGCAGCCTGCTCTTTTCCTGCATCTGCTGATGGGCTAGAAACCGATGAACTGTTTTTTCTCAGTAGCACACTGTGGCCAGGGCTCCTGTCAGAAGGGTTTTCGCTATGTGTTTTTTCAGACAATGATGTCTCTGGTGATAAATGACATTTAGTTCCTAAATGTGTTTTGTTTTCACTGGCTGTAGTCCCTTCTGCCAATGAAATCAAAGAAATCTGTGGACTACCAGAATGAACATATTCTAAATTAGGACTCGTTTGAGGACTATGACTTATTGGGCCCTTTTCAATTTCCATAGCTCTTTCACTTTCAGATACTAATGCAGGCGACTCCTTCTTATCGTAAGAACCTCCACTGTGTTCATTACGTTCCCTCTCAGAACTCTGTCTCTTGTCAGGTTCAGCCAAACCAGGCACAGAGTCAAAAGCAATTTCAAGCTCTCCAATGTGTTCAGGAGTAACAGTTTTAAGTTCTTCAGTCTGTTTCCTTGGTCTACAATTTCCATGCAGCTGCTCGTTGGCTGGACTTTTCTTAGCCATACCATCATCGTTAATGCTGGTCTTCAAGGCACACGATGCTTCTCCTAACTGAAAACCTTTGCAGGATAGTGATTCTCTAGAACTATCACCTGCAAAACAGAGAATAAACTAGTTGCGTAGTTATTACAACAGATGGTCCTTTAACAGCAATTTAGAAGCAACTTATCAGTTCAGTGGAAAACTGTTTCACATGAAACCAGCTGGGAATAATGCTACTCATTCTTACTTTCAAGCCAAGTAGAAAGAATACAAAACCTATGGTTATACATGTTATGCAGCCAGACAAATCAGTTCATATATAAATAATAAATGTACATAGAATAAGCAAACAGCACACATCAAGTGCTACATTTAACAGACTGCAACTTTCTAACAGATTCAGTGTATCTGTATGCACGTGCAATGTAAGTGTCAGACTGGGTATTACCACTGACAACAGGAAGATTTTGAAATGTAGAAATTATCCAAAAGTATTTTCATAATGACAAATGAACAGGCTAGAATAAAGCTTAAAAGGGGAAAAAAAAAACCCCAAACCACAGAAACTTACATCTACTAGCTTCTGTTCCCAAAGAACCTTCCAGTGTTTCCAGATTATCCTCATCCACCACGATTGCATTTTCTACTCCACTCTGACCAGAAATACCAGCAGGTAAGTTCTTGTTTACCTTGTTCTTTCCTATTTGCAAAAGAAAAGATGAAGAAAGATTAAATCTGTCACTTTACACACAAATGTGACTATTACATTTTAAATGAAATGGAAATTTCAAATTTAAGAAATGCCACCCTGAACTCAAAGAACTATTTGTCTATATTCATTACAAATTCAGAAATAGCACAAAAAGGTCTTTATATTTTATGTGAGGACGTCCCTCATGAGACAAACATGAACTATCATCCTTTAGCCCAGAAAAGTCTAAAACAACAACAAAACAACACTGAGCCAGCACAAAACCAGAAATTCAGCCACAAGAAAATGCTGTACTTTATATACATTTATTCAGGACTATAAAAATTCTAACTCTGAATTGAGGGACACATATCGATGCCACAGAGTCTATTTCTCTTGCAAAAGAGGCTGCTGAATTACCTTTGCTTCTTCAAGCAATACTTAGGAAAACTCATCATTCATGATGCTTTACAATAATGGTATAATGGAGTATAATATACCCTACCATAATCAAACAAGTCAAAGAGTGCCTGAAAAGCTGGGTCAGATTCTGTCTGCTCTAGAATATCCTGTATAGCCTCTTCTGACATATGAATTTCACCCTGAGAAAAGACAAGATAAACAGAACTGTTAGTTACTTGCATAACTTAAAAGAACAGACAAGAATTATTGGTTGGGGTTTTTTTTCAGATGTTTTTTAGTTATATTAATCCTGCTCAGCACAGAAAGATGAAGACTAATGACAGAAACGCTTCTGTTGCAAATTTAATATCTGTTAAAAACATATTCGTGCTTGAAGTTTAAGAAATAAAAAGTCTCTGAAACACCTTTGTGAGACGTTACATGCTGCACATCCACATTGGAGTGTTCTCCACATAATGAGCAGCATTGTTTGAAGAGGATTAAATCATGGTCTACGATGGAAACTTATGCAGGTGGTACGAACGCCAGGAGCCTGCACCAGCCAATGCCCGCCCCCCCCCAAAAAATCCCCAAATTAACCCATATTTTTTGATTCTGCATATATCTATAGTCACAGCATCAAAGAACAGTCGGGGTTGGAAGGGACTTTGACAGATCATCTAGTCCAACCCCCCGCCCCCCACTAAAGCAGCAGCACCTACAGCAGGTTGCACAGGATCGTGTCCAGGTGGGTTTTGAGTCTCCTTTTCTGGAGACATTCCACAACCTCCCTGGGCAGCCTCTCCCAGGGCTCTGTCACCCTCACAGTGAAGTTTTTCCTCATAGCGAGATGGAACTTCCTATGTGCCAGTCGGTGCCTCTTGTCCAGTAATGGCACCACTGAAAACAGTCTGGCCCATCCTCTTGACATCCACCATTGAGGTATTTATAAGCATTGATCAGATCCCCTCCGAGTCTTCTCTTCACCAGACTTAACCAGACCCAGCTATCTCAGCTTCTCCTCACACAAGAGATGCTTCAATCCCTTGACCATCTCTGTAGCCTTCTGCTGGTCTTTCCTCAGTAGTTCCCCGTCATTCTTCAACTGGGGAGCCCAGAACTGGATGCAGAACTCCAGATGTGGCCTCACCAGGGCAGAGCAGAGGAGAACCTCTCTCAACCTGCTGGCCACATTCTTCTTAATGGACCCCAGGATACTACTGGCCTTCTTGGCCACGAGGCCATACTGCTGGTTCATGCTCAACTTGTTGTCCACCAGGACTCACAGGTCCTTCTCTGCAGTGCTGCTTCCCAGCAGGTCAACCTGCAACCTGTACTGGTGCGGTAAACAATGCTAAGCGAAGTGAGTTTTCTTTCATTTACCCATTACATGTTCGACAGTGTAACTTCCAACTACTTTTCTGTGGAAGGCAAGTGCAAAGCAGTTACATAGGACACTGCTCTAAGGTGCCTGTTTCAAGATGACTTGTTTGGTAGCAGCTCCAGAAGATCAGTGCCCCACTCAGTACATATTCAACTGTTCAAACACAGTTTTCTGGAGATGTCCTAAGCACTCTACTGCTGCTGACATGGTGGTTGTGAGGCTGGATATACCACATGAGATGCTTGATTATTTTGTCTCAGCTAGTCTAACCAAACCAAGAAGCTGATTTTGTTCTGCTCAGAAAAATGGGAGTACAGCTTTTCAGTCTCATATTTTGACAAAGACTGACCGAAAAAAATCACCAAGTGACAGAAGAATAGCTTTTAAAAGACAGACACCTCTACGTCATAAACAGGAAGCTGTCTCTACTCTCCTGCCCTTCTCATGAAGGCTGTGAACATTTTAATTCCCTCATTAAGAGCCCTTTATAACCCTGCAATTGCCAGCTTGAGAGTTGTGAGAGAACGGAGAACAGTAGAAGTATAGTTTGTAGAAGTGGAACGTACATTCCCTCCAAACCCAAGAAATCATTAAATTTGAAGAAAAAGCATCCTTATTTAGGCTCCAAAGACAATTTCTCTTGCTACACTAGACAATTCATTCTTAGCACACAGCAAATCAGAAAATCGGATCAGATTAAGCATGTCTGGAGACCACAAGATCTTTAATAAAATTCCTTTTTCTTTACAAAGCTATTGATCAGATCCCCAGTCAAAAGCTGTTATGCAAGTACTGGTACCAAGGACAAGCAGGCAGCTGGTGACTGTGGGAGAGTGTACTTCAGTCTTGGTTGGTGGGTAATGTTAACAGCCAACCAGTGCCAGAAGCTGCCCAGCTCCCTTGGCTTTTGACCCTGCTGCATGCTTACGCTGCCTTGTACAGGCACAGGGAATGACAACAGCGTGCAAAACTGGCTCAAAACAAACCCCAGCAAAATTCCAGTATCCTGGCAGTCTAGCTTCTTGATTGTGCCCACCACCATAAAGACAAGAAGAGCGAATGCCTTTGCAAGGCGTTTGGCCCCTGTGGAACCGACCCCGGGCAGAAGCTAGCCATCAGACAGGCTTAGCTGCTCTGTAAAATGACGTGAAACAAACAAATAAAGAGGAGAAAAAGGTGAGCAATCTCAGTTATCATACACTGAGGTTCAGCATAGCTCCCATAACTGATCATCCTCATGTCCCTGATCCTCAAAAAAATGTAAATGGCAATTCACACCTACCTGAAGTCCAAGGATTTCATCAATTGAAGTCTCCTGTTCTGTGGGACCACTGTATGCCTGTTTAGGGGCCTGAGCGACATTGCCATCACTGGAATACATCAGGCATTAGTTCAAAACTCAAAAATAAATCAAATAAGAACATGTATGAAGTTTAGAGATTCCTTTTATTACCTGCCCAGGATTTTGTTAATGTTCTCAGCAAGCTTCTCCTGAAGGGATTTGTTGCTCAAGATTTTTTCTCTCGCATTTTCAATAACCAGTTGCTGGAAAACATAGTTTTAAAGTGGTCAGGTTTCTATTTCTATTATCACTAGAAAAGCAGCATGTATTTGCAACTTAGTGGTAAAAAACATCAAATAATTCAACACAAGAGAACACTCTTCATAACAGAGAGAGAACCGATCTGCTACTGCATGACATCACTATGAAAATCATACCAAAACATGGCTTACTTTAGCAGAGAAGTAGTACAGAAGGTTTATTGTGCTATCTGGTTTCAGTTCTCTCAAAAAATTACTGTATTCTGACAGCTTACAGGTATCTTAGCAAAGCAAATACATGAAGAGGGAAACCCACATCGTCCTCAGCAGTTTAGCAAACAGAAGAGCTAGTTCAAACACAAAACAACACATTTAGTTTCTAAAGTTAATTTCTATAATACCCAAGACCACCAACATATAAAAGAGTAGTTCTCCTCACTCTGGATTTATTTCTTAAATGTAGGTACCTTCTGCAAGTATATACTCACTGGGAAGTTACCATCTATGAACTCTTCAAGCTGCTCACTCTCTTTTTCTACTATTACTTCCTCAGGGTCTTGAGAACTTCTAGTTGCTGGAAGAGGTCCAGCTGTTGCAATGCTTTTCCTCTTCTGAGATTCACTGAAACATTCCAGGAAATTTATTATGTATTTTGAGAGAACACAGCAAACAATAAACCTAATGGTTAGTGAAACAAGTGTTTCTTGAAAGGTTCTAATCAAGAGAGAATTAACTACATACTGGAAGTACAGTATAAACTGACACTTCTTTCATTGCATCATACGTATATATTGTTAGAAACCAATACACAGACTGTGGGTCTACAGCATGATGGCAAATTGAATACTGTGTCTGCTATTCAGTATTTCCCCCTCCCCAGAACACATTAACTGGTAGTACAGGTTCTAATTAACTGCCACTCAAGAAAAAGATCTGTGCATCACCACTGAAAACAAAGATCACTGAAGGTGCAGTTGTTGCCAAAGAAATGTTAGATTGCATAACAACTGAGATGATGAACAGGAAATTTAATGCTTTTTTTGAAAATTGAGGTGTAGGCTCTTCTGTAACCATTAATCAGCAGGGCACTAAAACCACTGATATAAAAAAAACCCTCATGCAATAATAGAAAGGACTTGGAAAATATGTAAGGATCTGGAAAAAATGATAAGCAAAACCACTGACTGGGATTTAGTCAGGGATAAAGAAAACAAATGGAACACAAAGAGACCAGTCAACTTATTAAAAACAAAAGGACATTGAAATCAAAGAATTAAAAAAGCAAAAATTGTTTAGAATTTCATTTTTCTAAATTAAAACCAGACAAAAATGCACATTTATATCAAGAAGAGTAAGGATATTTCAGAAGGGATACTAAAGCTCAGGCTCCAAGATTACATGCCTATGCCTAAAACTGGAATAATGTAAAGCCTGGCTATATGCTATAAAGAACCACAGGTAGCCTCCTGTCAGTTTTCTGTTAAATTCTTTGACATTCCTTTGTGACACATCACACACTGGCAACATTCAGCTGGATCCTAAGTGTGAAACACTCCAGCATTCAAGAAAATTTACAATATGGGTTAGAACACTGCATAACCTCTAAATGATCTTAAAAAAACCAACAAGCTGCGTTTACCTTTTTCGTCTTCCTGGAGAAAGCAAGTTTGAATGAAGCTTTCGTTCTTGTGATGCTGGAACTTGAATGTGTATGAGATCTCCTGCTTTATAAAGGAAAAAAAAAAAAAATAAAAGCTAACAATGCCACTACATTCTCCAGTGACACTGTCAGAGCACTAGAGAAATCTAGACACTTCTGTTTCAATCAATTCCTGGGAATTCAGTCAAAATAATTTGGTATTATCATGAAAAAGACAACTGCACATTTTAAACATATCCCAAGAAAGACATTTAGTTGATGTGGATCATCTCTATCAGCTAAGGCAAGTGTTTTGGATGAGGGAGAGAACACAGGACAGAATGACAAATGAATGCACTTCTGAACTCAGGAAAGAAAGCAAGTATGAAAGAGCCGTTTCTCTTTGGGGCACTGCTTTTATTTTAATCACCTGAATCAGCCTAGAACAAAGTGTGAATCTTCTTAAACTTTTTTGGTGGAAGATGATTAGCCCTGATTTTAGAAAACCTCCATCTACATCCATAGATTTTTCACAGAAAAAAAACCCATTTAAAATAGTGTGCAACTTACTGTTGGTCTTGTTTTCTTGGGCTTGTGACTGGTGCATAAACAACGTATTCAGCCTTGTCTGTGACACACTTTGATTTATTGTTGGCCTGGGAAAAACTTGAGGAGACACAACAGAAGGGGAATTCTGTGGCCCTGACTGATGGGCTACTGACAACAATCCTGAGTTTGCAGGAGCTGATTGCTGAAGCATTCTCTGTCTTTTCATTTCTACAATTCCACTTCTTGTACGTGCTGGAGATAAGAAAAGCAAGATGAAAAGATATGATAAAGGAAATTAAAAAAGGTTACTAATTTTCCAAGTGCTAATTAAAGATGCTCCATTTAAACTTCTTCATGCTTCAACAACTAATTCAAGAAACTCAAAGAGTAAGCAGTGCCCATCTTGAACCCAAGTACTTCAAGAAGTACAGCCAACTTACATTGGTAAGGTATTGTGAACATGTGTGTGCATTGCTGCTTAAGTATTTACAGGAATCATACCAAAATCATATTTCATTGTATAACTACCACTCATATAATTTACCTTAGCTGAAACAGGTAGCCCAATGGAAATTTCCTTTATCAGACTAAATAGGACAAATTTAAACAACAGACCACCACCCAATCCAATGAATCTCAGATCTGAGAACAACTATGACCTATATTTCACCTTCTCTTTTCTCACACAGGTTACTCAGGAGAAGTACTACGTAGAGGAAAGAAGTATTCTAAAGTAAGATAATTTTCCTGAGATTTCATTTGGCAGGTCTTGTAATGAAATAAACAATTTTAGACAGAAAAAGTATCTTTTCATATTTTGCTTAGATAGATGTGTGCATGCATAAAACCATAATAATTTAAAGATTGTAATAAATCTTTATATTCACCTTCTATAAAAAATGAAAATGCACCATAAATAGACTGGTTATGTTCTCAGTTCCTCTGAGTACTACAAAAGTTAACAATTCAGGACTGAAACAGCAGTTTTAAAACCTTTTAACCATGTAAACTTCTAAGAAGTTTTCCTCAGAAGAAAAGTGCTGTATAGAGAATGTAACCCCCTTGCAAAAAGCTCAGCTTATTTTCCTTTCTTGATCATTACAGTGATCTACAGGCTGTGCTGAAGACAACAGACACTCTGAAAAAGCACTGCAGAAGAGATTTGATGACATTTTAAGGGTAAAGATGTGTTACTCATTGCTGCAGCACTTCCCCATGTTTTGCCAAAACAGGAAATATGAACATAAAGCCTGCTGACCCCATGAAATTGGCTCAGTTACTTACTCCTTTGATTGGCAGAAAATCCTGTGGAATTCTGCATGCTCCTAAAAAATAAAGCAGGCGACATAAATAAAACAAGCAGGGTGGAAACACTCAGCTACACAGCACAACAGTATCTATCATATGGTTAAAGTCAGCCTGGTCCCAACCACACATTACATCAGAAAGCTTCGATCTACTGATCGTTGTTTTATTCTTTCAACAGACACAAGCCTTCAAATGAAGCTTACTGCTGTATTTCTGATCAAATAACCACAGTGGTATTGGACTCTAAATAGTGATACTGTTTTATTACAGGATGGCCACACACTCACAGTGAAGTCCTCCTTACCTGCCTGTCCTGCCTCAAAAACCTTGAAATGTCCACTCAACTATCAACTCTCACACACCTACCTTTTTCACCATCTCTCTGAGGCAAGAGATACAATAAGGGGAGTTGATCAACATAGGGACTCACCCTTAGAGTGAAATTTTACCTTCTCGACTTCAAAACTGTATTACCTGATCTGAGAAAGTGTATAGTCTAATTTTTTCCAGAGAGATGACATCATTGCTGGAACTTCATTTGTTGTTTCTAGAATAAATTATTGAAAAATAATTTTAGATGCCTAAACAGATAACATGTTGAGAAAAAGTAAAATCACAAGCAAAACAGTTACTATGGGGTGTTTCAGATATCATCTAACTGCATATGTCTAGCTGCCTTCCTAATATTCTGTTAATTTTTGCACCCTAACTCCTAATTTAAGAACTTTGGTATGACACACACTCATGATGGATTCAGTTCTCAGTTTTAGAAGCCTATATGAAACCAAGGCAAAGACATTCATGATGAAAATTCTCAATGCAATCTGCACGTGGTGTTGACTCCTGGGCAAATATGCTAACATAACCTAACTCACTTCTGGGAATGGTATTCATATTTCCAAGTCGCTTGCATACTTTTAAAAATCATAAGCTGGCAGACAGGCCTTTAAAAGTAATGGCTTATTTTAAGATGTCACCTGAACAAGTAAAAATGCTGAGTATTTCTGAAGCACAGAACATTAAAGTTTAAATGGAAAGATCACAGAATCAGAAATTGGTTTGGGTTGGAAGGGATCTTACAGATCATCAAGTTCCAACCCCCCTGCCATGGGCAGGGACACCTCTCACTAGACCAGGCTGCCCAAGGCCCAATCCATCCTGGCCAGGAACACTGCCAGGGAGGGGGCATCCAACATCTCCCTGGGCAACCTGTGCCAGTGCCTCACAACCCTCAAAGTGAATAATTTCTTCCTAATATCCAATCTAAATCTATCCCCTTCCAACTTAAAACCAGTCCCTCTCGTCTTATCACTACATGCCCTTCTAAAACGTCCCTTCCCATCTTTCCTGTAGGCCCATTCAGGTACTGGAAGGCTGCTATAAGGTCCGCCTGGAGCCTTCTCTTCTCCAGGCTGAACAACCCCAACTCCCTCAGCCTATCTTCATGGGAGAGGTGCTCCAGCCCTCCGATCATCTTTGTGGCCCTCCTCTGGACCCAATCCAACAGTTCCACGTCCTCCTTATGTTGGAGACTCCAGAACTGGACACAGTACTCCAAGTGGGGGCTCATGACTGCAGAGTACAGGGGCAGAATCACCTCCCTTGACCTGCTGGCCATGCTCCTGTTGATGCAGCCAGGATACAACTGGCTTTCTGAGCTGCGAGCGCAGTGTCAGCTCATGTGCAAGCTGTGCAATTTACAAAGTTTTTCAAGGTGCCAAGTACAAAGTATTTTGAAGGAAGAATGCTTGTGTCTTAGCTACCATTTCTATTAAATCTAGTGTAAAAGGGGAAAGAAAGTTAAGAAGTGTTCCAAACATGGTACAACTTAAGTTGCAAGTCTTAGATCACCACTAAAATTGGATACAAAATGTATCCAAAAAATTGTAAGACTTGACAACATTCAGAAGCTCAATAACTGCTTTGAAAAACAGGAAATGCTGTGTCTCGAATATTCATATGAAATATTAAGTTATGGTGAAATTATTTTAATTAGCTTTAAAAGCAAGACCAGGAACATTTCACACCATACACAGGACTCTCCTGGTTATTTCATACTTTCATAGAACACCTCAAGTTGGAAAGAATCCATAAGGATAATCAAGTCCAGCCCACTGCTCCTTGCAGGACTACCTAAAACTAACCCCTATGACTAGAAGTGTTGTCCTGAGGCTCCCTAAACTCTGACAAGCTCAGTGCTGTGACCACTTCCCTGGGAGGCTTGTTCCAGTGAGGAATCACCCTCTCAGTGAAGAGCCTTTTCCTAATGTCCAATCTGAACTTCCCCTGATCCAGCCTCATTGTATCTCCTCGCATCCTATCACTGGTCACCAGAGAGAGATCAGCACCACCCCTCTCTAAACAGTGTAGTTCTAGAGGCATAAACACATACATCTTTCCCACTTTATCTTTGTGCTTTATCACATTACAAGTTCTGCACAAATTCAAAGTGAATATATAAGCTGGTGAATCCAAACTAAGATAATAAATTAACTTTACTGAAAAGATGCTGATATAACTGGTGGTTGTCTGCAACTTCTAGCATAGATGGGAAATTGCTGTAAATCCATATACAGGTGGAGCTTTTACCTCTTCCTCAAAGACATCACAACTAATAAATATGAAAAAATAATATCTCATGCTGAAAGCTTACCTTTTGTTTTCATGGCTACGTATTCATTAAGAATAGTTGTCAAGTTTTTTCCACAGAGGGACTGGAAAAAAATAATACTGATCTTAGAATCTTCATTAGTAACTTAAACATCATCTGCTGTATTACATTGTATGTAAGCAGTTCTTTAGAAGACTACACCGTGCTGGCCCTCCAGCACAAGGGACTGTACTTTATGCTGCTGGTTGAGTTGTATCAAACTAGGTAGAGAACAACCTACAGAACAAAATGCCATTATGAACACAAAATCTGAAGGGCTTGTCAGAGCTACAAAACTTCCCACCCCCATCCCCTGCCCTGTTATGGTAGAACAAAACCACAAAAGTAAGACAATGAACAGCTGTAACAGAGTAATGAGTGCACATCATCCTGGAAAGTAACATGCATTAAGATGCAGAAGTGAGAACTGTCTAAAGCAAAATCCTTGTCACACAGAATTAACTTTAATATATTTACTTATTCCCTTATTTTAAGTGAAACAAAGATAACTAAGATTTTTGAGCCACGACTACTGTTTGTTGTACTGCCTTGTCTGTCAGAGGGAACTACTTTGAGCTTCAGAGAAAATTTTTTCCTAGTCAGTATCATATTACCACTTTTCTATTAAAAACAGGAAAAATGTTTCTACTGAGACAAAGATGATAATTAAAAACTTAAAGAATCTGCATAATCCATTTACATTTGGTTTTCTGTAATTTTTGCTGCCTATAGCTTGGGTCTCAATTCCCTACTCCTAACTAAACACTTGTAAATGAAGTAAGTTCAGTCTTCTCTGAAGACTCAAAACCTTGGATCCCAGAGATTTCCACAAAGTTTGAATACTGCAGAAAAAAATCTCAGACCATGTAATTAACAGATGTATTAGAAGAGTGAAATGAAAAACAGGAAGAAGATGCACAGCTGCACATGAAGGTGGATACACAGCAATATCTAAACCCTGTGATTTGCATACTATACTAAAAAAGATGCTATTCTGTATATGTTAAAAATGCAAAGTATCTAATTATCTGTAGATATATGCACATACCCACATATGTAGCTACACACTGTATTTATGCACCCAAAATTCTGCATTTCCCCTGGGACAAAGCAGATGATACTGATCAAAGAGGAAGCTGAACCAAAACACAGGTTTTGCCAACAAAATTTGGTAGCCTTAGAAAAAGCTGACCTACCTTAACGTAAATATTTAATATGTATTTGAAATGGAACACTATCAGCTGCAGTGTCTTAGAGAGGAAAGCGACCTCAAATAAATTACAAGAGCAGCTCTGAAATCAATAAAACCCTTGCAACACCCTTCCATAAATCAACCCCAAAGCTACACAGCAGACTGTACTTAATATGCTGCAACCAGCTTGCATATTTTACACTTAAGTGTTTCTTACTAAAATTAAATACCAGAAACCAAATAACTGCTAATACCACAGGATGCAAAAACCCCACCAAAAACCAGAGGGGACAATCTAACTATACATTTCAAGCAGCATCTGAGAATTAACTGCTACACTGAGAAATCTCATTTTTCTTTTCATGGATGCATGACAATTTAACTTTCTGCTTTGCAAATACAAACTCACCAGCAAGCAGGCTGGAATAAACCCATCCTCTGTACAGTGCTCTGCATATTCTTTCAAATCTGAGCTTTCCAAAATAAATTCACGGCAGGTAGCTAGAAGTTTTTCCTGTTGCAAATACCCTGCAACAAATGAGATGGAAAACGTTGTTATTTCATTCATTACTTCTGCTCAATAGGTCCAAAAGCACTATCATAAACAGCTTTATACAGTGTTGAAATAATCAAGTAAAGATTTGTATGCTAAAGGAAAGTGAAGTTATTTTGAAAGAACATTTATCTTGAAAAATATTTTTTTAGTAGTTAAAACCTGAAAGAGCATAAAATATTATTGATATTACACTGTATATACAAACTATTCAAGACTGGAAGTGAGGCAGGATGAACATTTTCTGATTGATCTTTAATACATACTGTACAGACAAGAAAATAAAAGTTCTTTGTTCAAGAAGCTGACAAAATAACTCTCACATGGGCTGAACAACATGTTCTGATAACTAAATGGAATTCTACAATACTTTGTTAATACAATGCATTGATATGTAACAACTACTCTCCATGTTTCAAAACAGGTAAAACCTGTGTAGCTGTTACAACAGTGTATAATATTTATCTAAAAATTTGCCATTTATAAAAATTAGTAATGGAAAAATGGAGCGTTTTCCCCCGTTATTTTCACGTCAAATAGATGTACTAGCTGCAACCTATGCTCTCTACACAACCCAAGTCTCAGTAGTAACCTCAACAGGAAACACACTGAAAAAGTTAACTTTTCCAGAATTCCATTCCTCAGCAAATATGTTTTGCTTTAATGAATCTTCTTAAGCCCTGCCTTAATCTTCAAATACTTGAAACGTTAAAAGATAGAAATAGCCCAAACTGAATGAATGATTCTAGAACAAAGAACCCCAAAAGAAGATGTCTCCTCTTTCCTGCTTCTAGTGGAATTGAAAGTGTGATGTTCAATAAAATACAATATTCAATAAGGTAAAATGTGTGCCTAACTATACAACACAGGATATAGGCACATTAGCCTATCTATTTCAATGGACTCCCAAAACGGTCCAACTCAGTTCAGGAATGCGGCCTTTTAGTTTGCAAGAAGACAACTATCTTTCAGCAGATCTGCGTATAGCTGAAATAAACCATTGTATTTCAGACACATTAAGGTCTTGCTCAGGTCTTCAAAAATAACCAGACTTGAAAGTTAAACACAGGTTTAACACATTGCGATGCATGAGCTGGCTTAGCCAACGGAAAACATTACAGGTACCCGTGGAAAGGAAAGGGATGTCCCATTTAACTTTTTGAATAAATTTTGCAAGAACTCTCAAGCCACATAATGCTGGAAGCTGTAAGTGTGTTTTGGGGAAACACAATTATATGCCAGCCTTATTCCTATCCAATATACCACCCATTGTTGGCCAGGCTGTTAAGGTGAGGTATTAGGCAAAGTGGAGCTTCGACCTGTGCTGGTATGGCTGTTCTTACAGTCAAACTCATCTAGACATCCATGTAAAAAGTTCCAATTTTTCTTTCTTGAACCTACTACTACTGTATTGTAAAAGAAGGCCAAATGCTTGCAAACAGGCGTATTTGGCACATATACCCATCTCCTCCAAAATAAGGCATTTCAGAGTTTAAAAATGCCTGAATTGAGATTTTCTGTGCAACTGAACTCCTTGTGCGTGGGCTGTATGACATAACAGCACACAATCTTTAACATCACTAAAACCAAATTAAAGGCACCAGAAGTGCAGTGTGTTCTGAACAGGAATGATTCACTCTTCTGTTTTGTCTTACGAAAGGTAAAGACACACGTCTAATTCACAGTACACACTCTTACGTTAATTTGAAAAAGAAATTTTCTTAAAGATTTTTCTGTGGGTGAGCTCATCTTATCATTTCACTTTTGTTTCTTAAACCAATACTGATCAACCTTCACAGTACCAGACCTTTTTACAATAAGAAAGGGAAAAAAAAAAAGAGACGATGGAAGAAGAACTGCAGTGGGAAGCCTGTTTATCCTCCCAAATTTTGAGATGCCTCATGGAAAAGGAATCCCTATTAGAAGGCAGAAACAGTTACAAGGAATATCCTGTTCTACAACCTTAGGTTGCTCAGCAGTTTTCTAGATGTGATGGATGCACCGCGCCACAACAGACACAAGATAGGATGGATCATCGTTAGTACAGATGACGTAGCCAAGATTGTATAGTATGTCTGCAAGCCCCTGGTAAGCATGCAAAGTAAACTTTCTACACAGAAACTTACAACTTAACCATTTCTTACAGAAAAATACAGTGAGAAATCTCCCTTGAATGATTTTAAATCTTCACAGGCAATGTATGGAGATTCTAAAAATCCTCTATTACTTCACAGAATAAAAACATGGCACCTCTTACTAGCTTTGTTTCTCAAGACAGTATAAAGAAACACTTCAGGTAGCATTTAAGAACAAACTGTACTGGAGGAACACTTAAGAAAACGTTCAGCCTTCATGGCTTTGGATTCAGAAGAATTGTGGATAGCTGAAAACTGAATCTCACAATGGAAGCTGCCAGGAAATCTTGGCAGTCTGTGCCAACAGGTGCTTATGCGTGGGACTTAACTACACAGGTCATATTTTTTATTACCACCCATTTATTCTTATCTTCAGCAGCATCCAAATAATCTGAAGCATTAAGTCATTGAAAAAATTCCCCGCCTGCTGCTGCCATCCTGAACACACTTATTCCGCACCTTCCACCGGCACCGAACACACCTGAACTCTGAATGCAGCCTCGGAAGTGATAGAACCAGGGAGGGAAAGAAAAAACAAGTGAACCTTAACCTAACCTCTTCTGGGACTTCGGATCACCCTTGTAGTCCTCCTGTAATCAGATACTTTATCGAAACCCGTTCACCGGGTACCTCTCTGTAGGCGGAGACCGCCGACCACCCCATTTTCTTGTGACCACCGAGAACTCGAGCTCAGGATGCGGCAGGGGAGCTGCACGGCCCGGCCCGCACGGCCTGGGGCGCTCCCCTGCGCCCGCGGCGGCTCCGGAGGCACGAAAGTCCCTCAGGATCGAGGTGCGTTTGCCGGAGGGGGAGCGGGGGTCAGCCCGGAGACCGCGGGGCTACGCCCCGCCGATAGAGACAGTGACAAACCCAGCCTGGGGGGAGCGAGCGCGACGCGGTCGAGGGTCAAGGGCGCAGCCGCGTCATTATTCTCCTGTCGCGCCGAGGGCGCTGCCGGCAGCTGACAATCCCCTGCAGAGCCCCTTCCCTCCCGCCGCGGCCGCCACCGCCCCTCGCTCCAGGGGTCCGCACCGCGCCTCACGGGCGAGCGGCGACCCCGCCCTGCCCTCCCTAGCTCACTCACCCAGCACCAGCCGGGCCACGTCGGACGGCAGCAGCATGGCCCGAGGCGGCGAGGGGAACGGGGGAGAAGGCGTCGGCTGGACGCGGCTCCCGGAGGCACAGCGCGACCGCACCGCCACCGAGGCGAAGGCGCGGAAACTCCGTCAGCCAGCGCCGCGCCCGGCCCCTTCCGCCGGAATCCGCCGCCTCTGCCGCGCATCCGCTTCCAGGTCCGCCCGCGGCCGCTGTCTCACGTGCGCGGCGCTCCGCGCCTCCGGGAGGAGGACGAGGGGACTGCGCGCTGCGGCTGGCCCTGCCCTGCTGCCCTCCAGGCTCCCGCTACCCGCCGCGCCGCTCGGAGGTGGGGCTGCGCCTGCCTTCCCCCTTCTGACCCGCACTGGGCTGCGGCGGGGACGCGGCCATCTCCCGAGGGGCTGCTCGGTCTGCCCTGGACGGGGCTCGGGTCCTGGCGGGGGGGTGGCGAGCGTGGCCCTCAAACTCATCGCCCGGGGGCGGCTAAGGTGAGGAGCCTGGGCTCGGCGGGGCTGTCGTGCCGCTGTAGCGGCGGCGGCGTAGGCGGGCGGCGACCGCAGGCCCCTGAGGCGCGTCGCGCCTGCTGTGGGGCGGCCTCCCGGGGGTGTCGGGGAGCCAGGGCTCGCCGTGGCGGAACCCGTTAGTTGTAATTGCCCCCTGCGCAAGTCTGTAGCTAAGCACACACCTCGCTGTAACCGGATTTCTGGGTGGTTGCGTGCCTCCCTTGCTCTGCAGCTTTTATAGGAGATGAGCGTGGCCCGAACGTGGTAGTTGAAGAACTGTGTAACTACTGCGAGGTGCAGTAAATGAATTCCGTCCTGGGAACTCTTCACTACTGTTCTGGCAGTGTACCATTAAGTACAAACGAGAGGACCGACTTCTTCCCCTTTACTAGCTAGTCCCTACAGCAACTGTTGTCACAGCTGTTGGTCTGTCATTTCTCAGCTCATCAGCATTTTAGAGGCCGTTTGTGTTTAGAAAGTTGCTTCTTTCTTTTTCAGCCAAAGAAGCAAGTTCAGAGAGGCACACTTCATGATGTACCTGAGTTCAGTTGTACAGTTCAGCTAGCCTTTGTGCTTAGGGCATTTTCCTTTTCATACACACCTGTCACCGTACCTCTGGGCATACTCAGTCCCAGCCTGATCTTGACTGAAGCCAAAGGAAATAAATATACTTTAAGACAGTAGATACTTAAAGTTGTACTTGTCTACATGGCTGGTTTTATACCCTCACTTCAGTGCTTAAGATGCAGCGCTGTGTGTTGTGAACACCCATTCTCAGCTGCTTATTGCTGCCTCAGCAGTGTATGCTTAGAGTTGCTTCCAGTTTGTGGGTTTTCTGGACAGAATTTTTTCTAGGTAGGGTTGCTTTAAAAGGGGTGAAAGGAGAAGCATGCAAGTTGGATATAGTGTCATTGTCATCTGTCTCAGCCTAACTACAAAAACCAGAAATGCAAGAATAGCTAATTCTAATTGCTGTTGAGGATGAGACATAATTTTAAGTGATCACAAAGGAAAATGCTGGTTCTTTCCTCTTGTGATTGATACTCGCCTCTCCTTTGACGTGTTGTCTATTGTCAGTGTGATATTACATACTTATGAAAACGTAGGAGAGAGAAAGAGAGTTTTGAAAGTGCTACCTTCTGGCAACACCAGGTTAAGAGAGCTGCTGCTAACAGCTAGCTTCTGAAAGTTCGTGCTGGTTGCCTGAATGTATTCAGTTCTATACCATTTTAATCTTAACTTTTTGCTCCCTATTGTTGGACTGACTTTACTCTGTTACCCCTTATAAAAAGGGAGGAAGTCAGAGTTACATGAAGGGAGCCTGTGCTGTTACTGTCTACAGCTGTTGCCTGGGGGAATAGATTATTACATTTGCTTCACTCCTGTGACTCCTGAGACTCCTGAGACTGACACAGAAATGTACAAGCTTGTCAGTGAAACAGCACTTTGGTTATGTTTGATACTGGTTTTTCGATGTATTGCATTCTCAAATTTTGGACTGGTTGAGCTGGCTCTGTGTTAAATAAAATGCTGGTCTTTTCTTCTGCTTGCAGATACAAATGACTGTTCTGTTAAACTGAACCATGAGTCTTGCATTACATGATCTGCTCGTTTGTTGCCGTCGCCTTGAAAATGAGAAAGCTGTGGAGCGAAGGGTAACAAGTTTTCTTTTTGTGCGTGTGCTTCGATTAGCAATGAAGGGAATAATTTAATAATTCTCTCTCATGACTTACATTTTCAGAAGGAAATTGAAAATTTCAAGCGCCTTCTCCGTGATTCTGAAACAGTCCTCCAGCTGGACCGGAATTCTGACTCTAAACAAGGAAAGCAACTCAACTGGGATGCTGTGTTTAGGTAGTTTCTTTTTATTCCTTTTTTTTTTTTTTTTCTTGTGAATGGTTGCAATTTTCTAACATGGAACACGATTCTTTTGTTTATCGGGCCAGTGCTAATGCTTATCTTTCTGCAGATTGATTTAGACTTCTTGTCAGCTTATAAGCGAGAAATGACTTGTGTTGGTCTCTAAGGGAAGAAAATAGGAAATAACCAAAAATGCAACACCTCTACATAAAACTTAGCTGCTAGGAAACTGATCGATAATTAAATGTTGTTTTTTCCTGGCAAGAATAGTAGTTATTTTATTGGAAAATATCTTCTGTATCTAATTTTCAATGTATAGTTCATATGTAGATAATAGGTAGCTCATTGGAATCCTTTGGTGGACGAGAGACTTAACATGAGCCAGCAGTGTGCTCTTGCAGCTCGCAAGGCCAATGGTATCCTGGGCTCCATCAGAAGAGGGGTGGCCAGCAGGGACAGGGAGGTGATTGTCCCTCTCTACTCTGCCCTCGTGAGGCCCCATCTGGAGTACTCTGTCCACATCTGGGGCCCCCAGTACAAGAAAGATGTGGAACTGTTGGAGAGGGTTCAGAGGAGGGCCACAAGGATGATTAGAGGGCTGGAGCACCTGCCCTACAAAGAAAGGCTGAGGGAGCTGGGCTTGTTCAGCCTGGAGAAGAGAAGGCTGCGGGGGGACCTCATTGCAGCCTTCCAGTACCTGAAGGGAACTTATAAGCATTAGGGGATTAAACTTTTTGAAAGGGTAGATAATGGCAGGACAAGGGGGAATGGACTAAAGCTAAAGGAGGGAAGGTTTAGATTAGATATTAGGGGGAAGTTTTTTACAGAAAGAGTGGTGAGGTGATGGAACAGGCTGCCCAGAGAAGTAGTGGATGCCCTGTCCCTGGAAGTGTTCAAGGCCAGGTTGGATGGGGCCCTGGGCAACCTTGTGTAGATCCAGACCTGGAGGTTGGTGGCCCTGCCTGTGGCAGGGGGGTTGGAGCTCTATGATCCATGGGGTCCCTTCCAACCCAGACCATTCTATGATTCTATGATTCTTTGTGTTACTAAGTTCTTCAGGACACAGTAGGAGAACTGTGACTTGCGAATTAAAGAAGCTGTGCCGAGGTTTGTAGAGGTCCATCTTTGATGTAATCTGCATTTAGGTGTACTACAAGATTGGCCTGAGCATGAGTGTGATAAGTTCTTTGAGCAGCTGGGACCAGTATTAAATTTCATGTGAACAGTGCATCTGAAGTATTAGCTTTCCATTACTCTTTCTTGATTGGAAGCATTGGAACAGTTCTTGTTTCCTAGCTGTACCAAAACTCTTAAGAAGTATTTAATAAATGTTATATGTTGTTTTTGAGATCGTCAATAATATATTGGAAATATGTGGGAGGAATACAAAAACAGAGACTCTAAATTAAATACTAATAGTAGGCCAGTAATCTGCAGTAATTGCCAGTGGCAAAGCCAGTGAAAAATTTAATCTGCTCTTAGATCTGAAATGTATCTGATACTAATTTTAAATGATGGAGAAATAGGACAATAGAGTATTACTTATTATTTTGTTATATAATGTTGCAAGGTACATAAAAAGACTTGACATTGTAATTTTTTTCTAATTATACATTGTAGATTTAGTGTTATGCAAAGTTTAAAGTAAAGTTTGGTTCCTATTCAGGTTGCTTCTCGATTATCTTTAAAATTTACAATCTATAAAAATAGATTGTTTCCATTATTTCCATCATGTTCAAACTGTAATCTATTTCAGTTACTTTTCAGATGTTCTAGGATAGGATGACATTTACATATTTTACTTCAGTCATAAATATGCAGGTCCTTGATTAATAGTTTTGTTGGTTGTTTTTTTTTAAGTGTCCTGCAGAAATATTTCCAGAAAGAAATGAAAAACCTCCAGCTGACAAAACCAAATGCATCTGCTTCAACTCAAACTACCAGACAGAAAAAGATGCAAGAAGTTGGAAGTCTGGTCAAATATTTCATCAGATGTGCTAATAAAAGTCAGTAATACATGTTCATATAGAATTACTGTTTTGTATTGATGCTTTGCTTTTAACATTGAATTTTTACTCTGAAGTAAGTAACTAGCATGGGGTTCATCTTGCTTGCTTCCAGGTGTTTACAATTTAAATATGTTCATGTGAGGCAGTCCATTGTGCTCCTTCTCTGTCTGTGTTGATGCTCGCAGTGCCTTTTTCTTATCCTCTCATAAGTAATCTCTTTCTTAGAGTTTGTTTAGGAAGATGATTTTGAACAGAACAGTTTCTGAACTGTAGGCATAGTGTTTTATTTTTAAGTAAGCATTTACAAACGATACCAGGTTTATTTGGCATACTTTGGATTAATTGCAGCTTCACATTATTTCTTCGTGTAGGAGGACCCAGACTGAAATGTCAGGAACTTCTGATTTATGTCATGGAAATTATAAGAGATCCAACAAGTTGTGCTGCTTATGGATCTGACTGTAGTAGTATACTACTAAAAGATATCCTCTCAGTAAGGAAATACTGGTGTGAGATATCCCAGCAGCAGTGGTCAGGTAACGTTTTTAAGCCTACTTACAAATGTCTTTTCCTATTATAGCAGTTTGTTTAGGTGTCTTTTAATTTGTTCAATGGCCGTTTGTGTGAAGTACCACACAAACCATGGAGTCAAATCGCATCGGCCTTGAAGACTTAAAGTAAAGCAGCAAAGATTAGGAATTGATTTTTTACACTTCTGCATACAGTTTTTCTATTGCTTATTGAGATAGATAGCATTACATGTGTACATATGTACAAAAACATGTACAGTTGGGTTTTATATGCATTGTCTCCACAGGACTTAACATATAAAACAAATCCATGCAATGTGTGTGCATCAGTAAAAGTAGTGTTGGTGTGCAATTGTTTATAAGCTATTAGGTATAGTTTTGATATAGTTAATGTATTACTACTAAATTTTAATATCTGAGTTTTGTTGGCTCATGAAGGTCCTAAAAAAGCATTTATTCTTTGGTGTTACATCCATATAAAGAAAGAATAGCTTAAGGTTTAAATAGAACCCCCCAAAAAGTATTAAAAAATTGAATAAAGGTATAGCATGCAACCTGAACTGAGTGGAAATGCATATGTCATTTTTCACTTCTCAGAAGATTGGATTCTACTCCAAGAGAGTTAACTTAACATTGTTGTGGCTTAACCCTAGCCTGCAACTAAACACTGCACAGGTGCTTGGTCACTCCCCCACTAGTGGGGGTGGGGGAGAGAATCAGAAGAGTAAAAATGAGAAAAATTGAGGTAAAGACAGTATGATAATTGAAATAAAATATAATAACAACAAATTGTGATGAAAAGGAATGTAACAAAAAGACACAAAAATAAAGTACAAGGAAGGCAAGTGATGCAAATGAAAAACAGTTGCCCACCACCACCAGACTGATGCCCAGTTTGTTCCCAGGCAGCAGCCTCCCCTGCCAGCGTTCCTCCTAGTTTATATACTAAGCATGACATCATATGCTGTGGAATATCCCTTTGGCCAGTTGGGGTCAGTTGTCCTAGCCACGTCCTCTCCCAGCTTGTTGTGTACTCCCAGCCTCCTCACTGGTAGGGTGGTGTGAGAAGCAGTGTAAGCACTGCTCAGCAGCAACTGAAACATCAGTGTGTTATCAGCATTATTCTCACCCTAAATCCCAAACACAGCTCTATACATACCAGCTGCTAGGATGAAAATTAACTTTATCCCATCCAAAACCAGGACAAGCATGGAGAAGAATATTTATGTATTTTGAATTGTCTAGTTGACATGAAGAAAGCTCTCAGCCCATGTTTTCATTTGTTTTCATTTGTTGATGTAATAACACTGCAATTAAAAAAAAAAGTGTTACAAGTTTTAGTCTAATTTGTTGAATATTACAGGCACATTTTAAAGGTCCCTTCCAACCTAACACATTCTGCGATTCTATGAATCTCTTTGTGTATGGACAGAAGCTGGAAATGTGACAAAAGAAATTAAGGGCTACATAAAGGGCACAGTGGAATTTAATTACTGAAGTGAGGCAGGGCTGACGGCTGTAAGTCTAGAGGAGGTCAGACTTAAATCCATTAAATGAAACAAGTTGCTTCTGCATGAGCTTTGTAAAGGTTATCGTAACCTTTTTTAGTGACTCCACCTTAATGCCTATTTGTAATTCTTGGAGTAAAATGGGGAAGTCTATTTTCTATTTATAAAATCAGTGATCTGGTGGTGGTGATATGTATATGTGTACTGCAGTTTAAACTATGAGACTGGAGATGTGTTCTAAGTGGACTACATTGAACTTTTGTACAGGCCTAGTAGGGGTAAATTGGTATTTTAAAGAAATGACTGCAAGCTGTCTGGAGACTTGCCAAGTATCTTATGCCACTGCTAAAAGCACTGTAGTAGGTCTGGAAAAGGAAATTTTGTGAAGATATGGTACACCAGAAATAATTGAGTTGGGTAATGGATCTCACTTCAAAAGCAAAGTGATGAAATTATGGACGGAAGAACATGGACTTGACTAGTTATGTTGTGTCATTCATTATCTCCAAACTTTGAGTTTGCAGACTGTTGCAAAGGATGTATGTAATTTATGATGCAGGTAACCTCCCACTATGTGCCATTAAATGAGTGTTAGAGCAAGGGGCAGAAGGTATCTCAGCCTACTGAGCTGGTATAACTTGAGTAATGAGGTGAATGTTGGAGTGCACAGTGTGAACTTTGGTATGCTGCTGTGCAGGTACTAAGTGTGTAACTTTTTGTCAGAGTAAGCACAATTAGGCAGGTGTTGCAGGGAAAAAGCGATGTAACTGGCAGAAATGGCAGGATCAAATTTATACCAGAATGAGTGGTTCAAAGCTGACTGGTCTGATCTCATAGCTGAGCCAGCTTAAATGATCCAGTGACTTGCTACACCAGTCAGTGAGCAACAACTCGGAGAACTCCACTGATGGGTAAACACAAAACAATCTGGAAGATGTTCTCCACCTCATAAAACTCATCTATCTAAGATAGATGTACCCTTGAGGGGGCAGAGGGGTGGTGGTATGTCAGCATCTTTTAGGCTGTGGGTGGAGGACCGCCAGTGATTCCTGGGACCAGGCTCACATGACCAGGACCAGCATGCTTAACACGGAACCTTCTGACCACTGCTCTTGTCATCAAGGAGAGCAGAAGGAGAGAACCGTATTTCTGCAATTTTGTAGTGCTCTCCTTTTAGTTTCTGAGGCAAAAAATAGCCAAATTACCATGCAGTAGTTAATGTGTTTAGTCTGTCCTGACCTAAACCATGGCAGTAGATTGAAAGGCTTCCATTTATTCTGCATGTTTGTGACCAAGTGAGGTAGCAGAGAGTTTTGGTTACGCTCCCTTCACCACACACACTCATAAGTATACTGACATGGCTGCATGTCCAACTGTCTCCTGTCTACTCTAGGGGAGCAGGCTTGCTCCTTAAACTTCTGCTGCTCATGACTGTTCCAGTGCAGAAGCCCTGTGTGGTGATAAGGTGATCTATTTCACAGCATTGGCAGCTCATAAGAACACAACACGTAATGTTGAGAAGCACGGTTACTCATCGGGTAGTCTGTAACTAGTGGATCACCAACAGAGAGAGAGGGGAAAAGGATGATCCATTCCATTTGATGATATATTGTTGTTTCAAAGGGTACACTGAGATCATGGCATACCTGATATTTTCCTAGAAATTAAAATCAGTATGTGTAGTTAATCTGTATAAATATAAGAACTTTTGCTTTGAACGGCACATGCAACAGGAGGAGCAATCCCTGTGTGCCCAGTGCTGCAATAAATACCTGCTTCATAGTCACCAAGGCACTTGAGTTTTGATTCTGTCTTTTTGAGGCTTCACAAGTCATCATCCAGGATGAGATAGATAAGTAAATTTTTGCATCAGCAGAAATTCCAAGTAGCTCATTACTTACGTGAGCAATTTGATAATCTCCGTAGGATACAAACATAAACTGTTCATTAATCTAGGAAGGTAGTTGCTTTGTTCAGAGCACATTTACAGCAAAAATGGGTGAGGTAGTCCATTAGTTCTCCATAACCTCATTCAGTACCCCTTCGGGCACACAGAATCACAAGGTTGGAAAAGATCTTTAAGATGCATCAAGTCCAACTGTTCCCGTCCTAAGCTAAACCATATTCCTACGTACCTCATCTACCCTTTTTTAAACACATCCAGGGATGGTGACTCAGCTATCTCCCTGGGCAGCCTGTTGCAGGCCCGAACAACTCTTTCAGTGAAAATTCTTTTCCTAACGTCTAATTTGAACCTGCCCTGGCACAGCTTTGTGACATTTCCCCTTGTCCCATCTCCTGTGACCTGTCTGAAGAGTCCATCTCCCACCTCTCTACAGCCTCCTGTCAGGTAGTTGTAAGCAGTGATAAGGTCTCCCTTCAGCCTCTTCTTCTCCAAGCTAAACATCCCCAGCTCCCTCAGCTGCTCTTCATAGGATTTGCCCTCCAGCCTCTTCACCAGCCTGATTGCCCTTCTCTGGACTTGTTCAAGGACCTCAATGTCCTTCTTACGTTGAGTAGCCCAGAACTGGACACAGTACTCAAGCTGTGGCCTCACCAGTGCCGAGTACAGGGGCAAAATCACCTCCCTAGACCTACTGGCCACACTATTTTTGATACAAGCCGGGATGCCATTGGCCTTCTTGGCCACCTGGTCACACTGCTGACTCATATTCAGCCTGCAGTCAACCAACACCCCCAGGTCCTTCTCTGCCTGACAGCTTTCCAGCCAGTCTCCCCCAAGCCTGTAGCGCTGCATGGGGTAAGCTGCAGAAGACTCTATCTACATCCATCTTCCAGTAGACACTAGCCACTCTTGCTGGTTAACGAATTACACAGTGTCCTTAATCTAAATGTCCAGGTCCACTACTTGCTGTGCCACCACCAGTACTGAAGTTTGGGCTGTTTCACCTGTCTGCTGTAGGAATTAAGGCAGAACTGGATGTATCCCAGTGTCATTATTTAACCTGGTCAGCAACTAAAATGACCACACAGCCATAGGATCACGACCGCCATGCCAGTGGGATGGAGGAGAGAACAAAAAATGAAACTTGTGGGTTGAGATCAGAGCTGTTCAATAGGATGTTTCATGAATAATGACATGCAGTTGAATTCAGAATGGTGGTTTCTGTCTATTTAATGCAATCTTTTGTGTCAAACATTTTAAATGTAATCCTCTATAATATATATGTTTGTATACTTTTTATACTTGTATAATTACAACATACATGCATGCTGTATCATACATCCTTTTTCTTACACGTTTGCAGAGTTGCTGACCCTGTATGGCCAATTATACCTCAAACCTTCTGGGAAGATTAATAGAGTCTTGGTGGCTAGGATAATTCACACGCTTACGAGGGGGTACTGCTTCCAAACTGATGGGCAGAGTTCCGATATGTTTCTCTTCTTTTCAAAAGCAATGCAGTGTGCGAGGTATGGTGCATGTGCTCCTTTTGTATCTCATTTTAAGTAGCTGGGATTAGACTTGAGTAATAGCAGGTAATACTACTTTAGATAGGTTTTGTTTATCTTTAAATACCAATTTAATAGATTCTTTACAATATTAATAACTTCTGTGTTTGTTAGGCAAATAATATTCTGAATATAGTTACCTGCTAGTAACATTTAAACAATTCCTGTGAAAAGAAGTAAGAAGATTTCTCACGGAAGTTTGAATGATTGGTTTATGTTGCAGGCAGGAGAAGAACACAGCAGGTCTGGATCATATTGTTGGAGCAATGAATATCTTCTACAATAAATTTGCTGCCAACTGTCGCATACGGATTTGTAAAGTAGGGGAAGAAATTTTGCCTACAGTGCTTTATATTTGGACTCAGTATAAACCAAAAGATTCACTGAAAGAATCAATAATTGAGTTGTTTCATCTCCAAGTTCACATTCATCATCCAAAGGGTGCAAAAACTCAGGGAAAAGGTACAATTAAAAGTTTCCTGTTTGGTTGGGGTGGTTTTTTCTATAACTGTATGTGATTGAATTATTACACCAACTTTGTGAATTTTGATGCTGAGCCTTGGAAGCATTAGTGGAAGTGATGATTACTTGTCAGTAGTTTTACGCTATGAGTTAATATTGAGTGAAAGTGAAAATGAGTTTAAAAATTGTATAGACTAAGAGAATATTAATTCTATTAAATCATGTAAATGTTGATTTTTTTTTTTTAAATCAAAAGGTGATTTTAAGTACTAAATCAAAAGACAAAGTCTTTGGGGAAGGGAAATAATAGTTTAAATTGCCACATGTGTTTATATCTTACTTAAGATACCTTATCTTTACTTAAGCCCAGAAATTACTATACGATCTGAGTCTGAACTAGTGTATAAAACCGGTCAGAGAACGTCAGTCAGTAATTGTGTTTGTCTGTCATGGCCTATTTCAGTTATAAACTCATGTTAATTTTCTTTTTTTTTTTTTTTAACTATGTCTGCAAGTGGCAAAGGGTTTAAAATTAGTCCAAATTTATCCATTGCATTTCATTGTAGTCTTTCCAGTTAGATAAAGAGTTGTTCATTAGAAACTTTGTTTGTACCTTAATTACTTGCATATGCTGATTAAATTCTCCCTTTTAACTTTCACTTTTTTACTTTATTCATTCTCTACTATAAAGCATGTGTTTTGCAGGTCTGCATTAGTTAAGCTGTGTATGCTTTATGCTGGTTTTGGATGTATTTTGTGTTGTCTAAATAGGCTTACATTTTGTATCAAGTGGGTGGTATGTGTTATCTTTTAATTGTTTTTGCATGTACAGGTGCATATGACTCAGAAAAATGGCAAAGGATCTTACATAACCTATATGATCTGCTGGTGAATGAAATAAATCTCATCGGTAGTAGGGGGAAGTATTCTTCAGGCTCACGTAATATTGTTGTAAAGGAAAATTTGATTGAGTTAATGGCTGATACTTGTCATCAGGTAACATTTTTATTTGAATAGAAAGTTGACTGTGTATTTACTGTGCTGTATGTATTGCTTTTAAAAGTAATATGGCTTTAGCATTTCCTCAACATCATTTAATGAAGTATTAATTTCTTTTGTCTGTGCTTTTGTTGTGTTTAGTTGTTAATTTTTGTGCAGTTTAGAAATGTGTATACTAGTCTTCACCGGTGTTTCTTATTAGACTATAAGCAAAAATAGTAAATAATAAACAATAAATCTGTCAGTCTCTTAAGAGGTTTTATACATGGTAAAAAACGGACTGGTTTAGTTGGACATGGAAATTTTTCTGTAAATGGTGTTGGGTTTTATTTGCATACTTTTAATTTCTCTGCATAAAAGGTTTTTACAGAGGATACCAAAGTTCTGGAAATTACCCCTCCATATGCTGTTTCTCAAAGAGAGCCCAGTGATGAAACAGTACCAGGCAAGCGCAGGAGGATTGAACTAGGCTGGGAAATAATTCGAGACAACCTGCAAAGATCTCAGAAGGATTTTGATGTCATACCCTGGTAATAACAACTTTGCATGAAACAGACATCACTACACACATCTGTTTTCATTTCAGTGTTCTCCTGGCTGTGTTGTTGGTTCAGATTAGGTGTCTGCATGTGCTATAATTAGTCTAAGCACCAAGCTTAGATTCTCACAGTATTTGGAAAACAGTGAATAGTGTTCTTGGCACTCTTGCTTTAAAGACTTTGTGTCTTTGGTTTTCTAAGAAATAACAGTTAGGTCTGGTAAATTGTGTTGTAGTATATAAGATATTACTGCCTCTGATGTTTTTATCTGTCTTTTGTGCTAGAGATTACCATTATTTATGTAAGCATTGGGGGTGTGATCCATCTTATCAGTATTAGGAAACAAACGTGAGATTTACATCCGTCTTTAAGCTGGCTGTGTCATAGGACAACAGCCATTTTGGACTAGTTCAACAGTTTGATGTAATACCTGGCCTAAAAGCTGTTGAAGTGCAAAGCCTGGCATCTTAGCTTAGACCTTGATTAAGGGGTATTTTGTTTGATGTGAGTGTCTTCTGAATTGGAGGTATAGGTCCACATCTTCTCCCCTTATTGCTGCAGGAGAAGGACTCTGGCAGAGGGTGTAGCAGGGAATTGAGTCCTTAAAAGACCACAGCTAGACTTTCCCAGAACTTAGCCTGGAATGTTGACTTTTTAGCCAAAATAGATTACACTGGATGTTTTCTGCTGTTACTGTTCATATCTGTCAGGACTTTTCTTGGGGTGGCAGGTTTGTATCATTTGCAGTATTGATACACAGTGGCTGTGTAGGATCCAGTTGAGAAGTTAACATGCCATTCAGTGTGGAGGTGGCAATCTCCAAGAGATACTCCAAGTACTGTAATGTAGAGTTGCAGCCACTGCTATGAGCAGAACTCTTCCAATTTAACCAATCCCAGCTCAACATTTTGTTCATTTGATAGATTTTAATTTTCTTACCTGCAAAGATTATTGCAATGTTTCCTGTTTATGCAATTTCACCCTCAAGGTCATTCCCTGGGCCAGAGTGTCTAATGGGCTAGTTCTGAAGGAGAAAAATATTTTTTTCTTGAAATTTTCTTCCCTCGTGATCAGAAATCAGTGAAGTTAGCTTGTAATGAAGGATTAGTAATAGTGAGGCTAGATGAGCAAACTTGACAAGTAAAAAAAGTACAAATATTAAATCTTTAACATTGGATAGTAAACAGCTCAGTATGGGAAACTATAAACATGAAGCAGTCATCAGAGAAGGCTTTTTTTGTTCATTTACTTTTGAAGGTGCAGATTTATGTATGTTTGATATTATTTGCTTCACTTTGTGTTTTCAAGGTTGCAGATTACAGCTCAGTTAATATCAAAGTATCCCATGAGTCTTCCTAACAGTGAGCTACCTCCCTTACTCAATGTACTTCACCAATTACTGCCTCAGCAGCGCCGAGGAGAAAGGACCCCATATGTGCTGAAGTGTCTCACAGAAGTAGCTTTGTGTCAAAACCAGAAAACTGATTTGAAAAGCAAGCACAAGTTGGAGCTACAGAGAACCTGGGCAAAGATTTGGTCTCTTACCATCCGTAGCATAAGTTTCCAGCAAATTGAAGTGGAAAGCTTTGGGCTACTTGGAGCTATGATTCAAGGAAACCTTGTTGTTACAGATAAAGAACTCTGGAAGATATTTTCAGGACCTGCATGTAAGCCTTCAAGGTAAAATGGGAAGCAAGGATAATATTTTGTGTTGTTCTTTACTGTGCAACCAAACTCACTGCATTATTCAAAATAAAACTGTTCTTGTGGGAGTTAAGAACTCCCCATGTTTGTCTTTCAAACATTTGAAACAAGCGTAGATAGGTACATAGGTCTGAAAGCAGAGGCAGAAGAGGAGAGGCAAGCATCTTCAAATTTAAAATTGACTAAAAAATGTAAAACGGATGGATAAATTTAAACTTTAAATTCTGAAAGATAATTTTTTGAAGTAAAAAAGTTTTCTTGATGTTAAATGTTTTCTTCTAAATATTTTGATTCTGAAATGCATAATCTGGAACATTCTTTAAAATAGACAGAATTGCCAGTAATCACCAACAATGTGGCTTTTGAAAAGGCAGAGGTTCTAATAAAGTAGTTTCCAATATGCAGGCCTGTTAACTTGCTTATGTACATGATGCTCCCTGAGCACACAGAAATACTGTCTTTGCTTTAGATTGCTGATCAACAAATACCACATCGTTTCTCACAAGTGTCATGTTCCATTTTTGTTACAGTTCTGCTGTATGTTGTTTATCATTAGTAATGTCTGCCTGTTCAGTGCCAGAAAATATGGATGTAGGAATGAAACAGAGTAATTCTGAAAGAAATCTGGATTCTTTGTTAAAGGAGGCTGTAATGAAATGGCTCCTGTCCTCCTATTTCGAGGAAGAAATGGAAGAATTAGCAGAATTGCCTCCTGTGCTCTGCAGGTAAAGTCTTTGTGGCATGATTTTGTATGTAAGCTCAGCTTGTAACACAGAAAATTTCATTGCAGTTGTATTATGTTCATGATTTGGTAGAATTTACAGCTTACTGTAGAATGTTATTCTGGGGACATATTAGTTCTCTGCCCATAGCGTAGCAGATACATGAATTATGTATTAGAAATGTTAAGTGAAAACCTAATACATCTTTAAAAATACACTGTCAATCTGGTTAATGTTTGAGTGTGCTTCAGGAATTCCAAGAGCTTATCTGATTGCAAGAAAACTCAAAGCGTTTTTCTTTTTTTTTTTTAACAGTGATTTTCCTCATCTTATATTACAAAAAATTCTTGTGAGTCTTACAATGAAGAACTGTAGAGCTGCCATGACTTTTTTCCAAAATGACTTTAAATGGTATGTTTTTAAATCAATCATTACAGGTGCTTAAGCTTCTTATATTTTGTCATTTTAGTAAACGGAGATAACAAAACACATAATTCCTCAAGGGTTTTCCCATCTTTCTGTACAGCATCTTTCAGACCCCATAAAAATAACAGCATCTTTGTTAAGATGCTTTATCAGGCATTAGGGTAGTCACTTGCTCAAAGTCAAGCTTCAGGTACTGAACGAAATGCCTTGTAAGGAATACGTGTATCACCTCCCTTTAGCAGTACAGCTAAATATTTGGCTCATTAGGTATTTTTAACTCATTACAGTGATATTTTTCAAATAATTTGTAACTTTATAGAAATATGTATTTGTGCTTTCTAACAGTGCCTTCTGTGCTAAAGGAAGCACGTATCTCAAGAGTTTTCCTGAAGATAGATGCTAAGTAGAAAGTTGGCTAGATGCTCACTGACCATATGTCCTCATGCCACTCAACCTATACTTGTGGCCCCAGCCACACGTTCGTTACTTGAGTCTGTCAGAGTTACTCTCTAAATGCTGTTGCATCTCTCACTGATGCGTATGTTCAAGCTCTTGGACCATAGCCAGTTTCCTCTTAATAAAACTGAAGTGTGTATTAACTTGTTCTGATGGAAGATAAGACTTTCCTACTAGAAGTTAAAAGTACTATCTTCAGGGGGGTTGTGAATTTCTGCTCCAGCAAACACTTGCTGCTGATGAACTGCAGTGGAACATAGGATGTGTGTGCAGGCTTTGTTTGCCCTCGCAGCTTTTTCAGGCACAGCTAAAATAGTAGTATCCATTCCACAATGAAAGTCACCTCAAAAATTAAAGATCAACCACAGTTTGGAAGCACAAAAAGATGCAATATTTTATTTTGCTTTTGTTTATTTCTTGCATTTAAATAATAGTTTTAAAGACTTGTAAGTCTTATACTGGCTGCTAAAGTAAAAATGATGTCTCTTCTTGAAGTGTGCAACACTTGCAAGGGAAAGAAGAAAACAATTTTTCTGATGTTGAAGAACTGTATCTGCAGACAACATTTGATGAAATGGATATTTTCACTAACTTTGCAGTAAATGTTGCAGATAAAAATGTGACTGGTTCAAAACTTGCTGTCAACCAAAGTCTTAGGGAAACACTGGAGTCTTGCCTTTCTGCAATGTCAGAAAAGCTTTTAAGCAGCTATGCTCCTAAGGTAAGTTAGAGATTACTGTTACATCCTTATATTTGTGCTCCCAAACAATATATTTTCAAGGCGAAGTATATAGATTTTAATTCATTTTGCCACTAAAAATGAACCACAAGCGTTTTAAAAACTATACCAAATAATGCAAAATAGAGAAACCTGTATTTCATCACATCATTGGCAAAATAGCCATAATTCTCATAGGTATGTGGGGATGTGTAGAAGCTGCATAGAAGTCAAAGCGTGTGCAAAGTTACTCTGCTTTTTGTGGCGGTGGTTTCAACTTCTGTGCCCCTGTAAAGCTTTAAGCTCTTGCCAGTTTTCAGCCAAGATAGCCTGGAGCAGAGTTGGCTTTGAGGGGACCTAACAGGCTTTGTGGGTGCCTGCTGATGCCTGCAAGATTGTCTAGAAGACAGATCCAGGCTCTTCACAGTGTTGTATTGCAGGAGGATGAGAGACATCGGCAGAGTCAAGAGAAGTGTGCAATGGATAAAAGTAGAATTCTGTCTACATGAGGAGAGTCAGGTTACCCTGCCTGAGAGGCTGTGCAGTCCTTGGAGGTTTTCAAGCACTGACTGGATCAAGCCTTGAGTAACCTGTTCTGGTCTCAGAGCTGGCCTGCGGTGAGCAGGAGGTTGAACCAGTGACCTGCTGAGGTCCCTTTCAGCCTGAATTATCTTGTGATCCTATTTGCACTTTGTTGAAACACCACAGAATCTTTCCTTTGGAGGAGAATCTTGGCAAGGAGGAGCTATATAACTTATGCCTGTGTAACTGTGGCATGTATGCGTAAGCTTTCCCATCTTTATAGATACCTGCTTTTCAAGAATGTGACAGTAATCCTTTTAGGTCTCACTGAGAAAGACAGATATTTATTTGCTCCTTGTCCTCCTTTGCTCCAAATAATTTAGACAGCTAAAAAGGGATCTCTGAAATACTCCTGCAGTAAGCTTGCATGCATTTATGACAGTCTGTGCCATTAGTTTCTTGACACAGTAGCCGCTAAGAAGCAACTTACAATTTTACTAAGATCCGAAGAGACAGCAGTAAAGATATGATAGAGTTCCTGAGTAGCTCATACTGTCTCTTGTCCTGGCAGGAGGTAAAATAAATAAACACAGCAGGTAGGAAGACCTGGAAGTGTTGCTATGATGGAATCTGAAGGAAAGTGAGAATTTGAAGTATTGTGAAGGAAGGAAGCGTAAGGGCCATTGGACATCCAGAGATGATTATAATATGGACAGCCAAAAGGACTTGTTAGGGACCTGAAGCACTGCAGTGCAAAACACTAGGATGCAAAGCTTTAATTTTGGTAAAATCTTTTTAAAAATTGCTTAAAAAAAGATTAAAGAATTCTGTATTTTGGTGAAAAAGTTTAATGATAAACCACTGGCATTTATACTGTGTATCTGATTTCCTCAAAGCTTGTTGCTGCAGAACACCTTGCCCGATGCATCAGTCTCCTGATTGGTGTTCTTGGTTGCTATTGCTACACTGGTATATTTAAAGAAGAGGATGCCTGTAAATCAGAGTTGTTCCAGAACGCTAAGGTAAGCAGTAATGTGTTTGGGAGCTGTTAAACTGAAATAAGCCATTAGACATAAAATAATTTTTTAAAATGTAGTTCATATTTTCACATTTTCAGAGCATTAATATTTCCACTGGTTTCTGCTTTAAAAAAGCAGTTGAGACAGGTTGAACTGTGTTACTGGTGCTGAAAGAGAGAAGTCACTGTAATTCTGTCAGTACACCAGTGCATCAGTTTTGCAGTGGAGAGTGTTCTAAACATTGAGTCACCTCTTTAAAAAAAATAAAATAATTGTGGGCAAGTGAACTTAAAAGATAACAAATCCTTTCATTTATTTCTGTGGGAATTTGTTAAGATCATATTATCATCTAAACTGGCACGAAGCTGGCTGCTATTAACTATTATTATTACTACTGCTGCCTGAAGTGGTTTCTTGCTTAAATATGGAAACCCAAAGTGTACACATTATGGAGAGATGCTGTACTTTTGTGATGAAAATATCAATGTTTCAGGCAGGTCTAGGCTATCTTTTGTCACTTCTCAATCAGAATGGGGGAAACAAAAATCAAAGAAAAAATGTTTGGACTCACTGATACACACTGTAAATACCAAAGCTGTATGAATGAGAACGTGTGAATGGGAATCATGTCCTTTTGTCTGTGTGTGTGTACTCTGTATGTGCCAATGTATACAGGAATTTAACTGAGGGATTTTAACTGTGTTGTATTTTTACTAGTCTCTCATTCATTATGCCGGAGAAAGCATTTCTCAGTCTAAAAGCAAACTAAATGAAGATGCCCAGATCAATTCACTGAGGACTTTGATAATGCAGTGTACAAAATGTTTATGCAATTGTACCAAGGTAAAGTTTATAAAGGATTTTACATTTATTTCTTCATTAATGAGGTTACAAAGTTGAATATAATACATATGGTACCTGAAAAAAAAAAGGATTAACTTACCTGTATGTCTGTCTGTCTTACAGAACAGTGCTAGTAAGATGCTGTCTAATATATTCCTGCGTTTGTTAACATCAAAATTCATGAATGATCTTGTAGACATTTGCAAAACTCTGGTAAGTACGTTGTTTTACTGTATGATAATTTGGAGACAAACCAAATGAGATACTTATTACTGCAAAAATAAATCAAAATACATCCAGTTTTATAGAGAATTCCTAACTGGAAAAATTTTTCTTAGAATTTGAACACAGGGTAAAATGGAAGCATTAGATCAGGGTTAGCATGCCAGCTCACATTAAAAAACAAATTATGTTATTTTAGCAATTTTTTAAATACTGTACTAGAGTAAAAGTATATACAGATTTCATGCCACAGTAAGAATTTCTATAGCATATGAAATTAACTATTATGCAGTTACTTAATTCTCTCTCCTAAAGAGAGTAGTTCAAGTCAAACAATTCTCATGTGTAGAAGACAGGTTTATCACAAAGGATAAAATTTATCAATTCAGTGTAACCCTGATTGTCTTCACCCGTTCTAATTCACTGGGAAACTGTAGTGTCTTTCCTGTCTTTAAAAGGTGCCAGTGTTTCTCCTGTCTTTAAAAGGTTGTGGTGTTTTTGTCAGATGACATTTACTGGAAAACTGGGAGAAGTGGATCTAACAGGGAATGATCCTGAGGAGAGTATAATGGAAGTAGATAATCAAGCATCTGATGATCTATTTGATGATCATTCAGTGACTGACATCAGTGATACAAATGAATCTGCTGAGATGCAAAATGTAACAGGTAAGTCTACTCTGTGACCAAAACTATTTGCAAAAGCTTGTTTTCACAGATTGCTCGTTGCTTGAATGACAACAAGATACAAAACTCTGCTGCTTTATTAATAGTTGAAGCAGGCAATGGTTGAATGAGGTATAAACAGTAATATTCCTTTTCTACCTCGTTAGTGTTTTAAAGATTTAATGAAGTGTTCTACCTCATTTGGAAACAAGCTTATTTTTTATTTTATAAATAGTAAAATACAAGCAAATAAGCCAGGTAACTTGTTCAAAGTCAGGCAGAAATTTTGGCAAAGAAGAGGTTAGAAAGTGTTGTCTGTAGGATACCTGTGTCTGTCATTAGATTGTACTTCATTTTCTGTAAAGTAGTCCCCTTTAACTTTTCTTCCGTTCCTAGTCAGTAATGCTTGACGAGGTCGGCTTTCTATTATCTCTGGACCTGCCAAGGGACAGGAGCACGAATCTGTCTGTGTTCCTGTTAGGAGCTACAAGTAATGAAGTTCTCTTTTGTTTTAATTCTTTCTTAAAATAGCGTGTATCAGCTTTTAATCAGGACTGTGTTTTCTGTTTATTATCAAATTAGAAGGAAATCAGGGTGTTATATTAATGCCATGCTGGCCTGTTGATTATCTTCATCGTGTTGATTATCTTGAGAAGTATCTTCTCTAGTCATCCGATAAATAATAAATGAAGTTTGTGATTGCAGAAAGTTCCAAGACTTCTAAATGTGACAAGAAAATGGCACTTGTAACTATTTGGTTTATGTTATAATCAAAATTTCAATGAGAATACTAACATGCCAGTAATTGCCATAATTTTGATTTTGGGGAAGCTTTGAATCTGTAGTTTAAAATGTTTCCTAAGAACAGAACACAGCTGTAGACGGTTCTGCTGAATTAATTGTAAACTTGAGGAAGAAATGAGATATAAAACTAAAAACCTGTTTGAGAGGTCTTTTAGAAGCAGAAACACTCAAGAAGCTGTTACTGATGCAGTAACTGCTCAAAGCAAATAAAGGTTCTGAGTACTCTGTTCTATTCTGAGAACTTAAATGCATTTTGTAAAGATCTAAAGTGTTACCAGCTCATTTATTGTCCTTGGTGAAGCATTTCTTACATGCAAATCTTATTTTCAGGTGCTTTGAGCCCATTAGCAGAAGAACAGTTGACAAAGCAGGATTTACTTCTCCTTGAAATTCTGAGGTTCTTATGTATTTGTGTAACTACAGTCCAAATTCAGACAGTGAGTTTCCGAGCCTCTGATATACGGAGGAAGCTGTTAATGCTTACTGACAGCAGCATCTTTGATAGTGCCAAGCCATTGCATCTGCACATGGTGAGTTCTTTATTGTTAATTATTTGTTAAATATCTAGAAATGGCCTCTGTAGTAAAATGGGATCTGTATTCTAGTTTACAAAGGAAATATTTTTGACTGGCAAAACTAGAAACTTCCTGAGCCACATTACTGGCTAGCAGTCTTTGCATGAAAAGATGGTCAGAGTGTAACATGGAAGAGCTGACAATTGGTATCCTTGCTGCATGATTTCACATAAGAGTTACTGAAAATGGTATATATATTTTTTGTCTCCTTACTTTCTCAAGTATTATTTTCCATTTTGGTTCTTTTTCTTTTTTTTTTATGTTCCCCAGTACTTGGTCCTTTTGAAGGAGCTCCCTGTTGAAGAACACCTCTTGCCTGAAGATGATGTTCTTATGCTTCTTAGGCCTCTTTCGTAAGAGAGAAACTATTCAGCATATATTATAGCTATTTTAGTTCAACAGCTAGAGGATATGGGAGCTGTTTAGTGTTTCAAGATATTTTTTCTTTCTTTCACAGTGCTGTCTGTTCTTTCTACCGTCGAGATCAAGAAGTTTGTAAAGTAATTCTAAATAACTTGCTTCCTATAGCAGTAGGGTTAGCCCAGTCCAGCGCCCAAGCTGAAGAGACAGGGGATGCCCAAGGACAGTTTCTGAGAGTTGTTGGAGCCTTTTGGTATGTTTTATCTATTTAATGCAGAAGTCTTTTGGGCCTAAAATTTTTAATTTTCCTTAGCAGTGTGAAGACTGTAGTGCTGTTGCTTGTCTTGCTATTGGTATCCTATGATATCTTTTCCCAGCATTTAACTTTCCAGATTTTCTGTTTCATGTTATATATGTAGGAAAGAATCACATTGTCCTAAGATAGTATTAGAGCAATAAATGCTACACTATTGTTTGTTAGCAAAGGCTGATTCTGCTTGGAATTGTGTCAGTAATTATAACAACTGATAACTTCAGCAACCAAAAATGAGTATTACAATTGTGCACTACCAATAAAACCATCAAATCCTCCCAAACATGCCAGTTGAGCACAAAAGAGTGAATGAACTGTGAGCAGCAGAAATGAACTTGTTAGACTTTTTCTCAAATATTTTGGCAATTCTTTCCTGTATTTAAATCTTCCTTATTTTAGGCATTTAGGTCAAGGAGGGAAATGCACAGCACCAGTAAGACTGGCCCTTTTAAACTGCATGAAGGCCCTGCTGGAGGTAATCCCAGATTTTCTGACTTTCATTAGCATGTTAAGCATATACTTAAGGTGTACTTAAAAACAGTGTTTGTCAATCTTTTGCATACATCAGTGTATATTCCATTGTACATCTGTGTATTTTAAACCACAATACTATTTTTCTTCAGGCTGATCCTCATTGCAAGTGGGCTATCCTTAATGTGTTAAATGAAGATCTGCCTGTGAGTGATGCTTTCCCACATTTTCTCGCAGATAGTCACCATCAAGTTCGCATTCTTGCTGCAAAGTTGATTACCAGGTGATAATGTAGATCTGTTACTGTTTATAACACTTAATTTCACTCAACTGGATGTTATTTCTGCTACTGTATAGCTGCTTTTCTCAGTGCTTCTGGGGTTTAATCTTGACGGGATATAAAGGCCTAACAAGTTTCTTTGGTTAAGGTATTCAAACTTTGTCTACATTTCAATCATTCTATGATGTAAAATGTATATGAGACTATATATATATAAACTATATCTGATAGCCAATTTTGCACTGAACTTATTCCACAAAACTTAGTTGTTTATCCATCCTGTAGAAATAGATTAGGTGTGTTGTGTAGCATAAAAACCTTTTCAAAAAATCTTGTGTTTTGAATGCTGTATGTAATTCTTTCTCCCTACATTGGAAAGGATGTAATTCAGCTGTAATAGGAGTAGGGGAGGGATGTTCAAAAGTCTGAAACACTTTATGCCTGGCTATTGGTTGCGTAAACTGGAGCACTTCAGCACAGAAAGTTTAATTGCAGGAGCTTTAATATAACTACAGAACCCAGAGCAGAACAAAGTGAAGATTGGCATTTTTTTCTAGTTTAAAGACTAGGGGACATCAAGTGAAGCTAGCAGGCTGAGATTCTAAGAAAAAAATAAAAGGGCTACCTTTTTGTACAACATTCATAGAATCGTAGAATACCCTGAGTTGGAAGGGACCCATCACCATGTCCAACTCCTGGCTCCACACAGGGCCAGCCAAGTCAGAGCATGAGACTGAGGGCATCATCCAGGCGCTTATTGAACACAGTCATGCTCAGTGCTGTGACCACTGCCCTGGGGAGCCTGTTCCAGTGCCCGACCCCCCTCTCAGTAAAGAACCTCTTCCTGATATCCAGCCTAAACCTCCCCTGTTGCAGCTTCATACTGTTCCCTCAGGTTCTATCACTGGTCACTAAAGAGAGATCGGCGCCAGTTGAGTGTTACCCTACTACCTTCTACTCTCTGGATAATCACAGACGTTAAAAAAGCAACAGATTTCAAGAAAGAGGAAATAATTAAAGGATACTAGATAGAGTCACCACTTCTCACTCATGATCTTCTAGGTCACCTGTGGTCAAATGTTATAATCATGGAATTCTTATGCATACAAGGCAAACTTAGGATGATCTTTCTTAGGTATCTGCCAATAGTCACTTAGAAATGGCCGGATACCATCTGGTCCAATCCACTGTGTTGTTCCTGTTTTTTTTTTACAAAGTGGGTCAGACCTTTAAAAAAATAATCTTTAGGAAACTTTTTTTTACATATAAATCTGTTCAATAAATATGTTCCCAACATACTTCATTACATGAAGTATTCTGTTACAATGGACAGCTGAAGTTTGGCTTCCTGAACATGGGGAGATTGGGAAACTTTTATGTTTTCAGGCTGTTCTCCACCATTTTTCCCTAACAGATGTTCTTAATGCTATTTATAATGTTTCAAGGAGAGGAAGGAAAGACTGCTGTACAAGAAAGTTGAGAAGAAAATAATAATACTATGAATATTATTATTTGATATCCATAATATGCAGTAATGCTGTAGACTAAATGTTGTTTCCCAGAGAAGCTGTGGCTGTTGTGGCAATGTTCAAGGACAGGTTGGCTGGGGGTTTGGGCATCCTGGCCTCATGGAGGATGTCCCTGCCTGGCGCAGGGGGTTGGAACTAGATGGTCTTTGAGGTCCCTTCCAACCTTAACTATTGTAGGATTCTATGAGTCTGTGTTATGCTAATAATTACTGTTCTTTTTTTAAAGTTTGTTTCAAGATGTGAAACAGAGAGATTCATCTGGAATGTCAAAACCTCTTCCTTTGAAGCTCCAGCAGAAGGCTTTTGAGAATGCCTATCTCAGAGTTCAGGAAGGAATGAGAAATCTGGTACCCACATCTAGTCATTAGTTTTGCCTAGTTTTCGTCTAATGGATAAGATGACTGTTTAGTTTTCCAAGAAAGTTAATTCTTCTGGATATAATTTGAGGTGGTAAAGCAAGGTGGTAGTCAGAAAATCCCATACACATCCAGTCAGTCACTGTTCTGTCCACATTAGAAGTTTGTAAATTTTATCACTGTATGTTCCAGACTGCTCTTCTGTATCATACTATTTGTTGTTGTGGGTTTCAGACCTGTAACACTTAAAGGAAACTGTAGCCTCAGTCTTCTAGTCTACAAATAGTGCAAAAAGGACACTTGCCAATGCCTCCATTGTTTCTCTGTTAAGTGCATTGCCTTTGTTTAAACTGCTGGTTTTGAAATGAACTGAAATGTATGAGGTATTGGCCTGTATGAGGTGTTGGCGTGTGTGCTGGCATGCTTTAAGTATTAACTGAGGAGTGGAGCAGACAGCTGACAGAAGTAATTTTTAAGCAACCAAAGCAAGTTTTTCAGCTGTATTTATGTCAGTGCCATTAATAATAAATTATTAATTTAAAATATTAAATTTAAAAGTACTGAATTATGCACATTTATTAATTAGGAGATTGTTTTAACACAATGTTTGTATGAGTTCTTAATTATTTCTTACTGAAGGTCAGGGGTGATGCAAGTCCTGAAGATCTTCTGGACAAACAGTGTAATGGAAAAGCGGTTTTATTGATGCTTATAACCACGGTGCTGTGCTGCAGTCCAGTCTGTGAAAAACAAGCTTTGTTTGCTATTTGCCAGTCTGTGAAAGAGAATGGATTAGAACCTCACCTTGTGAAAAAGGCAAGTATAAATTTCCATTTTATATTTAGGATATGAATTAAGCTTAGGTTAAAATTGGAACAGTGGAAAACACTTTTGTCCATATTAAAAGTTGTTAAATTTTGTAGAAGTGTGACTAATGTAGGGCTTCAATACCTGAGTGAATTTGTAATTATATTTCATGTCCTGCATAGGAATAATGACATCTTAAAAGGCAATTCTAATGGTAAATCTTGTATGTTAAAAGCACGTGGCTGAAATACAAATAGATTTTTATACATTGAAGATTGCAAATGTCATTTAAAGAAATCTTTCTACTCAGTGGAGGTAAAGCGAGTTCTCCAATGTGGAAAGTATGTAAAGTAAATGCAAATTATTGAAAGATGATACGTGTCTTCTGGACTTTTATTTTGAAGTTCACAAGGGTTTACCAAAATAATCATGGTTTATAGGGATACTGCAGCCTTTCCTGACAGTCACTGGCTTAGTGCCTGTTTTGTCTCCTTTTTACCCTTTCTTTCTTTTCATTGCCTCTTGTTTTTACACACAGTCTCTACGGGCTGGCCTTACATACCAACTCCTGCGGGTAGTCGTAGTTCCTTGATTGCACTCTTCTGAGATACAGCAATGCAAATAATAAAAAATGCTAAGTGGAAGCTGAGATATGCAAATATTCCTTAAAAGGCTGGGGAGGAGATGGGACATGGAGATGTACTGACAGTTTGCTGTGGAATCATGGATTCTGCACGCTACTTCTGCAATCTTATCTCATGTACAGGTTTTGAAAAAAGTATCTGACATTTTTGGCTATAAAAGTACAGAAGACTTCATGACATCGCATTTAGACTATTTGGTGATGGAGTGGCTGAAAATAAATGACACTGGATATAGCCTGTCTGCTTTTCCTTATGTTCTTCTGAATTATGCTAGCCTTGAGGAATTCTACAGGTAAGTTTGCTGTATGAAAGCCGTTTATTTAGATGTATTTGCAATTAGGACACAGGGTTTCAAATTTCTAAATGTAGTCATGCATCAGGATTTTGTTGTAAGAGAACATATTGAGAGCTTGTATTCCAAGTATCTTGTGTATTTATGCTGGTTATGTTATCATATAGCCTTAGTTGTACAGTAGAGGAATGGTATTTCGTATATTATGTTTGAGATTTAAAAGAAAAAATAATTCAAGGACATTCTGGAAATGTATTTACTATATGTAGGTCCTGTTACAAAGTTTTGGTTCCACACCTGGTGATTAGAAGTCAGTTTGAAGATGTGAAATCACTTGCCAACAAGATCGAAAAAGACTGGAGACAGATTCTCTCGGACTGTTTTCCAAAGATAGCTGTGAACATCCTTCCATATTTTGCCTATCAAAGCCATGGAAGAAGTGAAGTAGCAGAGCAAAGAGAAACTGCTTCTAAAGTATATGACATGCTTGAGGATGAAAACTGCTTAGGAAAACAGGTATCTCTTTTAAATATGTAAATTGAATACTGTGGCATTTAATAGGCATAAAATAAACGTTGATATATTCTATAAAAATGTAAATAGCTCATTTTTAGATGCAAAATTATTGTTTTAATAAAGCCAAATGAGCCATGTTGTTATCCCAAGGTTTTTGAGTAGTAATTCAATAGAAACCTTTAGGCAGACAGTTGATTAAAGTATAATTTTCAGAATGTAATGGAAATTTTTTTACCATTCATTATTCAACCTTGAATTTTCCTATCATATATCTAAGTAAATCATATTTTAGTCTTAAAGTATTGTAATATTTATGTGGAGCCATCTTGCCCAGGGGCAGACTCTATATCAGAACTAGTGGTAAAATTAAAATTTTTTTTTTCCAGATACTGTAGGAAAGTAAATTGTTCTACCTGTGAAAGCCATAAATGGATTGTATATCATGGATAAATGAATGAAGAATCCTGACAGAATAAAATGGGTTTTCTTAGAAGAAAAAGAAATACACTATTTTTCCTTATTAAAATGCTTTTATTCTCCTTGTAGCAAATCGACAGTTTATCTCATAATAATTTACCAGAGATTGTGGTTGAACTGTTGATGACCTTACATGAACCACCTGATACCACAGCAGAAGGGACTCATCTATCTAAATATATAAGGTACGTATTTGTAGATTTTCTAAATGCTAAGCATATTTGTTGTGTATTATAACATGTCCTTCAGGCATAAGAAAAAGTGGCCTCAAAGGTGAGAATTAAGGAATCTTATTGGCATTCGTGATGATGTGTAATAGTCATGCTTTCTCACAGAGTGAGTCCCCAGTGTAAGTCAGGAGAACCTCTGGTGGTTTGACCCTGGCTGGAGGCTAGATGCCCACCAAGGTCGCTCTGTCACTCCCCTTTTCAGCTGGACAGGGGAGAAAATATATATTGAGAGGCTTAGGAGTCGAGATAAGGACAGGGAGAAATCATTCCTCAATCAGTGTCATGGGCAAAACAGACTCAACACAGAATAAAGGAAAGAAAACTTTCTAGTTTATGACACTGCACTGCACCCCCAGTGACACCAGAGTTGGGTAATGAGAAGTGTGACCAGATCTTAAAGCACTTCCCCCCACCCCTCCCTTCTTAGCAGACTTGACTTTAGTCAGGATTTGGCTCCCTTCTTCCCTGTCCCCACCGTGGTGGCACAGGGACGGGCAGGGACTGGAGGGATAGGGGTTTCAGTCAGTTCCTCACAAGTTGTTTTCCTTCTTAGCTGGGGTGGGCATTTGTCACACCCTTCCCCTGCTGCATCGTGGGGTCCCACCCATGGGAGACAGTCCTTCGTGAACTTCTCCAACATGAGTCCTTTCCCATGGGGCTTCAGCTCTTCACCAGCTGCCCCAGCCTGTGTCACCGCTATGGGGTGCAGTCATAAATCATAGAATGTCTCTCAGTCTCTCAAGCCCAGACTGCTCCAGCCTGGTACCCCTCAAAGTCACAAGGTCCCCTCCCCAGCAAGGCTGCTCTGGGATGGGTCTCTCTCTCTTGCTCATCTCTGTGTCTCTCTCTCTCTCCATGGACTGCGAGTGCTGGCAGAGGCTTGCTCCAACCGGTTACAGCATCTCCTGTATGGCTCCATGTGCTCCAGCATGGGGCCTCTCCATGAGCTGTAGATGGGGTCTTGGCCTTTTTCATGGACTGCGGGGGGACACTTGCTCCACCATGCGTTTCTCCACAGGCTGCAGGGGCATCTTTCTCTCCAGCACCTGGAGTGGCTCCTTCTCTGGCCTTGGTATCTGCACAGTCCTTTCCATCTTCTCACTCCCTTCTCAGGTGGCAAAAAGTGGCTGCTTGTGGGTTTTTTTTCCACCTGAATGTGATTCCCAGAGGCACTGTGACCATCGCTGATGGGCTCGGCCTTGGTCAGCAATGACTCCGGCCTTGAGCCAGCTGGTGTTTGCTTTGTGGGGCCTGCAGAGAGCTTCTGGCAGCTTCTTGCAGAAGCCACCCCTGCAGCAATCCTTCTCCACCAGAACCCAGCCACGCAAAACTACAACCTCTATAATACTTCAAATGAATGGGCGGGCAAGAGATGTTGTTTGTATGATTGTGAGCTGGACAGTGTCAATGCCAATTTAGATTGGTTCAAATTTGGATGGACTGCCGTCTGTAAAATGGGTCAGGTTTAATGCCTGTAAATTAAAGTGATTCTTGTAAAGGTCTTTATTTATAAGTCACTGAGAAGTGGAGTGAATTGTTTCTGTAACAGTTCTTGTAGTGGCAGCTCTTCCTTTTGTTAAGGAGATTCCTGAAGCAATGCCAAATCAACAAATTCCTAATTAATAGAAGTATTCTAACGCCATAAATTTCTTCATTTTTGTGAGCTTTTCAATCTTTGTTGTCCTAAAATATCACTGTTTGGATAATTACACCTGGAAATAATTTTCCAGATTTTTATGTTTAGAGGCAGACTATTTGGAAAAACATTTCTGAAGACATCAAAGAAGATATTTTTATTGTAGAAATACAAAGTTGAAAGAAATCAAAGCATTTCTGTGAAAATCTGCCAAAAGTTAAATTGCTGAGGATTTCAGAACTTTATCAAATGAATTTGTTTCAGTGAGTTGATTAGCAGACTATGGTGTCTACTTGTATCCAAAGTTTTTTTCTTTCCAAGAAGGGAATGGTAAGAATAACAGTGATGAAACTTATATTTTGCTGGTTCATTATTATCACAACACATCTCTTTTTGAGCTCTTGGAATAGTTGACTACCCTTTTTTTTATAATGGGGAAATTCAGCATTACTTTTTTCTCAACCAAATTGTTCCCATGTTTCTAAGCATCTCTTAGAAAGCTTCCATAGAGGGAAATTGGATGGCTAGACAGCTAAAAATATGATCTGTGTCACTCTGCTGAATGCCTTTGGTGCTTCTTACCTACTGATAGTAGGGAAGATTTCTTAGGAGTTCACATGTTTATTCAATGAGATTTACTTTATTTAATACATGGGGTTTGATTTTAGGAAGAAAAAAAAGTAAATGCCTCTTTTATTCATTTAGAGAACTGGATCCTGCACCTAATCCTCCTTATTTTCCATCTTACGTGATTAAGGCAACCTTGGACTATATCAGCAACTGTCATAAAAGCAAATTAAAGAGTCTTGTAGCAGTTCTTTCTAAAAGCCCTGTAAGTATGTAACAAGGATTTTCTGTAGAATATAAAATTTATTTTTATGGGTAGATTTTGGTATAATTTGACATTTTTGTCATGTATATATTAGGAAAAAATACTACCTTAGAAAACTTTATGTTCTTTTGTTTGCCTTCTGAAATGGAAGACAGCCTAAGTTCAGGGACACAGTAACCTTAAAAAAATTACATGCTTGAATGATTGCATGCATTATATAATACAAACAAAATAAAGTATAAATTGGATTATTTTAAAGGTTGAGGAAATCTGTGTGTACCGGACACACTTTAGATGCAATTTATTTCTTTGTCATATGCCTGAAGAACATTCTAAACCAATTATATTTGGAGAATTTTATCTAAATAATATCTACAATTAAGATATTAATGTTTGCTCTCCTTACTGACTGTGTGAAGTTTTACAGCCTGTAGATTTCTTGGACATTTGATTTTCAGTTGTTAAAGACAAATATGAAGGCATGTAAAATTATGCAGCCCTTGCAATAAATCATAAACATGTTACTCTCTTGTAGCATCTTTACTTCAAAACATATCTTTTTCAAAATGTTGGCTCTTTTATTGCATATTATGCCAGCAACTTCCTTTCCCAACCCATAAACAATCAAAAATTAAGAAAAAATCCTTTTTCTGGAAGGTGCTTGTCTTAAGTCTTTTAAATGCAAAAGTTAATATTGCCAGTCAGTGGAATAAATTAATAATTAATAATCACAACCTGTGTTTATAAATGAAAACTGCCTACTACTTTAAGGTAGTTTTGTGTACTTACTTTTTTAAGTTTACCATTTTAATGGATACAATCTGTATTGATATATTCTGTGAAATAATGCATTTTGTGTGTATGAACATTATGTTTGAAAGAATGTAAATTGAAGCACTACCTGGTATTTTAATGGCTTTTATTTGATATTTCTCCTGTTGGTGAAAACTGCCATAACTCTTTGGTTTTCTGAAACTGTGTAAAACTGTTCTCATGGCGGGGGGAAACAAAGAAAACAAAATTAGGACCGATGGGGCTTAGAGTTGTGCTTGTAGAATTTGTTTCTGTATAGGTCTTTTACTATTTTTACTGCTTTTAAAAAAAAGCTTTTTTGTCTGTCTTTTCCCAAAAAAAATCCCTAAAAAAATCTCTATGGCTTAAAGGTTTTTCGTGATATAAAGTATATCTGTATTATTATGAATTTTTTTTTTTACTCATAGTTTACTCAATTTTTAGGATTCATTCCAGAAAATCCTTCTAGCCCTTTGTCGACATGCATCAGACACAAACAACATTTACAAGAAACACAGAGTTCTTATGATTTATCACTTGTTTGTTAGTCTGTTACTTAAAGAGATTAAAGATGGTCTAGGAGGAGCATGGGCTTTTGTCCTCCGTGATGTAATTTACACCCTGATTCACCACATCAATAGCAGGTAAATATGATAGTTTTATGTTGTTCTTCCTGTCTGTGCTCCCTTGTTTGTGTAACCTTACATTTCTGTATCTCTAGAAGTTAGTTCATTCATAGAAATCACTGAAATTTGCTAAAAGAAGAAAAAAACCCCTTTCTTTGATAATGTCAGAATTTAAATGTAGAGCTCTTACTAACATGTGGAATGTTTTGTTCTGTCCTTGTATTTGAATGTTTGCTGTAGTGCAGAATTTGGTATCTACAGCAGGCTATCAAATTGTAGACATAAGAAGTGTTGGGAGATTTTTATGACACAAATTGTGTTTGGGAATTTAAAGGGTGGGGGAGAAAATTTAGAATTGTGGAGTTAAGTGTAAAGTAAGCACATGTCAAATAAAATGTGCTTACTGGGTTAAGGAAGAGTACTGACATTTACATTCTCACCAATAAGTAGCTAACAAAATGAGTGAGAATGGGTACATGTTAGCTTCAGATTGAGAAAACTGGTACTTCATCAGGCTTAACATTTAAACAGAGATTCTTACCTTTCAGAAAGAATAAAGATATTTTCTTACTTGAGGTTTAGCTTTGGATTTGTGAGATAGTTATTCACCTGAATGTGATTAAGTTTAGGTTCAAGCTGATTGTCTCATACCCTGAAATACTGGGGAGTGGTAAATGCTGTTACTCTGAGACTTACTGTTGTGATCAGCATTGAACTGGGCAGGGGTAGTTGATGCACTGGGGGGGCAAGGTTGCCATCCAGAGGGACCTCATCTAGCTGTAGGAGTAGAACAACATGGTGAAGTTGAACAAAGACAACCCCTCAGCTTTTCACCTGGGATGGAATAACCCCATCCATGGAAGTAGCTTTGCAGAAGAGGACGAGAAGTCTTGGAGGACAAGCCACATGAGTCCCAGCATACCTTTCATCACTGAAGGCTGACTGTCTCCTGAACTGTGCTTGTAAGAGTGTAGTCAGCAAGTTGAGGGAAGTCATCTTCCCCCTCTTGAGTCTTATGAAGCTTCAGTAGGATGACTGTGTGCAGTGTGAGGCCACTTCAGCCAGGACATGAGAGATAATAACCAACTAGGATGGGTTGAGTGGAAGACCCCCAAGGAGATGAGCAGATATACTCTGATTTCTTTTCTCCACTTTCTGGAGGGGAACATAACTTGTAGACAAAGTAGAGCCAAATTTTTCGTAGAAGCGCCCAGTAAAGGTACAAGAGGTAACACCAAGTTTCATTATGGGAAATTCTGGTTGGACATAATGGAAAAGATTTTTGCAGTGAGAATAGTCAAATACTGGAGCAGGTTGCTCAGACAGGCTATTGATTCACCATCCAAGGAATGTGTCAGAATTTAGCTCAATAAATCCCTGAGAACCTGATCTGACTTTGAAGCTGACCCTGCTTTAGGCAGGAAGCTGGGCTAGATAATCCCAGGTGTCCTTTGTAACCTATGTTGTTTGTTTGCTTTCAAAAAAGCCTAATGGTTATGAGCGAGGAAGGTTCAGAGAGCATGTTTCCCACCTTGTTCTATTTCTGTCAACATTGTTTTGGCAAATAATAATCTAAAAGCCATTCTGGGTTCCTTTGGGTTTGTTTTTTTTTCTTTTTGGAATTTTTTTTTCTTTAATTTTTTTCTCCATTTCATCAGTCAAATTCTGGTTTAGTTCTCCTTTGTCCCCTGAGCTCAATCCATAGAGCTGTTTGATTTGACAAATTTTGAAGTTTAGAATTGCTTCCTTCTAGAAAGTTTATAATTTCCCATTTTCCCATATTATTCCCTGTTGTATAATAGGTTAATACTTGAGACAATGGCAATTCATACTTTTTAATTCACATTTTTGTTTCCTGTGACAGACCTGTTATTATCAGAGATGTTTCCATGCGCAGCTTTTCACTCTGTTGTGATCTTCTTCATCATGTTTGCCACACAGCGGTGACCTGTTGCAACGATGCTCTAGAGAGCCACCTTCATGTTATTGTAGGAACCCTGATACCTTTGGCCGTGGACCAGCCTGAGATTCAGGAACAGGTGGTTTTGAGTTGCTTATTCCTTATCTTGTTAGCTTTTAGCTCATGGTCACGAAAGCTGCATCTATACTTATGTTCAATTTTAATTCCTTATTTCTATGTTTTTGTAGAATTTTATATAGAAAATATATTTTGGGGTGTAACATTATACCTCAGTTATTTTTTAAAATAAAATTATCTTTTGGCACTTCTGTTTTGACGAATACAGTGTTTAATTCTTACGGCTTTAAACAGTGATTGAGGTGTATTTGTATCATAATTGCTGAGGTTACTGTATCACTATTCTAATTCTCTAATTACTTGGTCTATAAAAAAACAGATTTCTCTAAGAGCCTTAATACTGTTCTAATGTTTTATGTCTACTTTGAATCTGTGCACCTTTTTCAGCTAGATCTGAAAGAGGTTTAAAACCTTCAGGGAAGATTTCAGACAAAGTGTTCCCTTAGTTGAGTAGAGACACCAAATCAGTGGTAACAATAAGGAGAGGATAGAGAGAACACAGGCACTGGTAAACCGCCGGTGATGGCGAGCTTACCGGTACAAGCACATCGAGCAGCCAAGCAGCTACCTACACAGCTCTGTAGAGGGTTTCACAGGAGGTATGATGAAGACCTTTAGAGGGGGAAGATGTCTAGAGGATGGAGAGGAAATATGTGGAAAGAACAGATTTCAGTACTTCAGTTCTTTATTTAACAAATTTATCATTAAATCTGGCACATAGGCCTTAAAAGGGAAGTGATGTGGTTTGTGTTGTGTGACAAGCTTGTTTTCCTTCCTGTGATGATTTCGATGTTCATTCTGCTGGGAGTGGAAGTGTACTTAGATTCAGACACCCATAATTAGTAGCTGAAGGTGAGAAGCACATACCTGTTGTCCTCATGTTTGCCTCCTAGCTTAATCTGATCGCATGGTACCATATGCACCTTTGTGGTTGCAGTGTAGCTCTGCATTGTCCCCCACCTTGTACTTCCAGTTCAGCTGGAGGGCTGTGCTGATCTACCTGAGAATAACGCTGCTATCTTTCTTCCCAGGTTAATAATCATGGTCAGATTTACTGCAAAGGCAACACGTCAGGGCATCCCAGGGCAGAAACAACATGGGGAGGGCAGAAGTTTCTCTCAATTGGAACTGCTATCAAATATGAAACCTTTTCATATCATACTCCTGCAGGGAAGTCCTTCCTTTAGTGATCACTTTTCAGTTTCTTCCCTGTATTTTTCTTCTAACATAGAATGGAGGCTAGTTAATCATTTTCAGGTCAATACAAGTCTCCAAATAAAAGGCTCATCATTTAGATTGTGGAGTCCTCAAAGCTTCCTTTGAATGTCCAATTGCATTGATTTGTAAGTAAAGCATAAAAGCATTATATTTGCAAAGAAAGTATGGTCCCCTTCTAGCAAGCATTTATTTAAGTTTTAGATGATTTTTTTACAATATTTAGGCATTTGTACAGATTTCAGTTTACCAGCACTTCAATAGAGTCCTAATAACATCCGAAGGCCTGCTTGAGTACAGTGTGTTGCTGAGTCATTGCCAATATTGCAGCAATTGTATTGGCCAGTCTTTGAAATCAGGTTCATAAAGAGACAGAATAGAGCTGCTGGCTGTGATAATTAATGCTTTGATGTCTGTTTGGGAGGGGAGTAGCAAAAATGCCTCACCATTTTAGAACATAAATCCACTAAATGTTTTATGATTTTTAACAGTGTAAATAAATTATCTTACCATTTTTTACAGAGTTCTCAGTTTAATGGAACTTGAAAAAATAGTGAACTTTTAACACTTGAAGAAATCTGGTTTTAACACTTGAAGAAAAAAGTTTTTCTGTCTTCTTTTTTTTTTGTTTTCATTTACTTTATATTCAGGTCCTAGGCTTGTTGAAGTATCTGCTGATAGATAATACAGATAATGAAAATCTGTACCAAGCAATCAAATGTTTAGATCCTTTGCCTGAACATCCCACTTTTAAAGATCTGCGAGCAGCTCAACAGAAAATAAAATACAGTAAAGGACCATATTCCCTTTTGGAGGTAATTACATTTAAAAATATTTCTCATGGCATAGTGGTTTCTGTAATGCAAACTTGCAAAATAAAAACAATTTTCTAGCTAGAGGGATATTTGGGAAAGGTTTAAGTGTTTTCTGTTTACTGCCAGTTGCAGACACCTAAGATTCAGTCTCCATTCCTATTTTATATCTAATATCCACATTGTGAGATCTGTTTCTTTACTGGAAGCCCTTTTTATATGCTGTATGTGCTTAATGCAACACGTTGTTTTGCAGGAGATTAACCACTTTCTCTCAGTTGGGGTTTGTGATTCACTGCCCTTAACACGACTTGAAGGACTGTATGATTTACGCAAACAATTGGGACAGTATAAAGATCAGATGAAGGATCTCCTGAAAAACGTTCAGGGTACTGACATCTGATTATGTATTTTATTTCTTTTGTATCTGGTTTTGGACATGTAGCGATGTAACCTTGTTCTAATTTGGCATTGAGTGTTTTATTTAGTGTCTTGGGTTTTGTCAGTTTAACAGTGTAACCCTATTATAATTTCAGATGCAGAGTAGCATTTATTATTAATGCAAAATCTGAAGTATCCGTAGCAGAGTGTATTATAAATATTGTATGAGGTGTTATATGGCAGAGAGGATAAAATGCCCTTGCAGCTTTTGGCATTTAATTGTGAATGACCAGGATGGCATATGAGTATATTGCTTTATGGCTGCTTAATGAATATGAATTTCCCTACTCTTTTAAAATAAAGCTTATTTTATTTCTGTGGGGAAGTATCCTTCTCAAGTTTATAATATGGCAAAACTCATTAGGCTACTGAAAGCAATTAAAATTCTAAAATTCATGGCAAAAAGCCTTATTTTGGGATTTAGAACAGAATGATGATATTAGCTTTAGTGCTGTCAGTGGAGTCACATAGTATGATTTCATTGTTTTACTTAACATTCTTACACTAATTTATGCTAATATTTTCTGTGTTTAATTCTAATTCCTGCACCAAAAGACTGAAGATAATAGCATTTGTGTATTCTAGTTTTGGGGATTCTTTGGTATAGTCAAACGCATAGAAATTTTTTCAAGATATGGTGAATAAGACAATTTTTTTAAAGTACTATTTAACAACAGCTTGCTTCAGCATTAATAATGCATGTTGACATTTGTAGATAGAAGATAGTAAAGTAGTTACTATTTTCTTCTACTAAGTTCACATTACAAATAGTCAATGACATTTTTGGGGTTTATTTTTCTTTCTGAATGATAGACAAGCCAGAAGATTCTGTAGTAGTAAAACTGGTGGTGAGCTTACTGCAGCTGTCCAAGATGGCAGTTAACCATACCGGTGGAAAAGCTGTGCTGGGTAAGTTGGTTAGTCCCACACGCATCCTGCGGCTGTCACTGCAAACCCCAGGTGGAAACTGTGGCTGTTCTCAGTGTTACTTAGCACTGCTGGTTTGCATTTGCTCCCAGAGGTAGCCATCAATAATTTTTAAATGAGTGATGTGTCCTTCTTTTCAGTCACCATATTTTACAGCTTTGACTAAGAAGTTAAATTGTCATCGGTTTAGACCCTGGTCTCTTTATACTCAGTAAAGTCATCTGCTGTTATATGGGTTATATGTTTATTAGGTTGAAAGCTAGTAAGAAAAAATTGAAGAGCAATATGAAAATTGGAAAGGCATTTCTTAGTGGAATTGAAAATAGTTTTTCTCCATCTTAAAGCTTCTTCTGTATTATTATAATTATTCTCACTGTTTATATTGAGCACATGATTAATGTTTGATCCAAAGGACTCTTCCTCAAGTGGGGAGTGCATCCATGAAGGTGATGTTTACTGAAATTAGATATCTAAACCAAACAGAAACACAAGTAATGAGAACATTTGCCTTAATACATTTCTTGTCTAAAAGATTAATAACTGATAATTACAAATGCTGAGCACTTGAAGCTCATATTGAATTCAGATTGATACAACATTCTTCAGCATCTCTGCAAGCTGTAAGTTTCAGCCTTTTCTGCATTGTTTCCTTAGATAATTTGTTAAGTTTAGTTGAAAACACAACTTCTGTATCATCAGTCTGTTCTTTATTTACACTGGTGGTTAAAACAGTGTAGTAGAAGATGGAAGTGTTTTCAAGACATATGCTGCATATGAAGGAAAAAGCAGGGAAATAGATTGTGGTTCTTTTATAATGAGCATTTACATGCCTTTTTAAAACTATTTTCAAGGTCAATTCAGTGTTTCTTCTAAGTAGGTGTGTTTTTATAATACTTTCTTTGGGAAGCCAATGCGTAACACATTGATGTATCATTGTATGTAAAATATATGTAAGAATTCTTAGGGAGTTTGTTATACCCTTAGGGAATGAAAATGAGGGTCTTAGTGGTTGTGTTTCTGATCTTTTGCATTTACCTGTTTCTGACAGAAGCAAAAATAAAATCCATATCTGATTTAAACTGTAAAATCCAGAACTATAGACACTCCTATAAAATAGAGTCAGAAAGCATAACTATTATTTTTTAGTCTTAAGCTGCAAAATTTGTATGCATGTAATTTTAATCATAAAGCTCCTCAAGTGAGTATTTCATTGAATCACAGAATGATAGAATGGATTAGGTTAGAAGGGACCTCAAAGACCATCAAGTTCCAACCCCCCTGCCATGGGCAGAGACACCCTCCACTAGCCTGGGTTGCCCAAAGCCCCATCTAATCTTCCTTTGAACATTGCCACATCTTCTCTGGGCAACTTGTGCCAGGACCTCACCACCCTCATAGTAAAGAATTTCTTTCCAATATCTTATCTAAATAGCCCCTCCTTCAGCTTAAGGCCATTACACCTTGTCCTGTCACTATATCCTCTTGTAAACAGTCCCTCTCCATCTTTCTTATAGCCCCCTTGAGGTCCAGTAAGGTCTCTCCTGAGCCTTCTCTTCTCCAGGCTGAACAAGCCCAACTTTCTCGGCCTGTCTTCATAGGAGAGGGGCTCTAGCTCTAGAGAAGCTTTTCTTGTCCTTGGTGTCCCAGGATAGATTTAGTTCTATCAGGGTTTTGCTTTCCTAACTTGATCCCTGGCTACTCAGACAGTTTCTCTATTCCTCCCAGCCCTTGTTTCAAGTCTCTGTAGGCTTACTGTTTGTATTTGAGCTTACCCAGGAGCTGCTTGTTCATCCATGCAGGCCTCAGGGTGTTTTTACCTGACTTGCTCTTTGGGATGCATTGCTCCTGAGCATGGAGGAGGTGATCCTTGAATACCAACCAGCTGTCTTGGGCCTATATTCCCTCCAGGACTTTGTCCCCTGGTACTCTACCAAGCAGGTCACTGGAGAGGCCATAGACTGCTATCCTGAAGTCCAGGACAGCAAGCTTGTTGTGCGTCCTCCTTGCTGCCCTGAAGATCTTGATCTCCACCATTTCATGGTCACTGCAGCCAAGGCTGCCCTTTGAGCTTCATGTTCTCCACCAGCCCCTCCTTGTTGGTGCATGGCATGTCTCCTTTCTGGCTCCTGTGTTACTTGGAGAAGGAAGTTATCATCAACACATTCCAGGAACCTTCTGGATTGCTTATATCCTGCTTGTTGTCCCTCCAACAGATATTGGAGTGTTTGAAGTCCCCCATGAAAATCAGGACTTGTAACATGAGGCTGTTCCTCTCTGTCTATAGAGGATCTCATCTGCTTAGTCTTCCTGTTCCGGTGAAGGGACATCTGTAACACTCCCTCTTCCTGTGCTCCTACTAATCCTGACCCATAAACTCTCAGTTGGCTCCTCATCCATCCCCAGGTGGAGCTCCATGCACTCCAGCTGGTCACTGACATAGAGGGCAACACCCCCTCCTCATCTCCCCTGCCTGTCCTTCCTGAAGAGCCCATATCTTTCCATACCAGCAGTCCATCCCACCTTATCTGGTGGAAGCTGTATTTGCTTAGAGGCTCTGTAATCCTTGCTACTTTCACTGATGTCCATGTGAAGCATTTATAAATGTTTGCAGCTTTTGACCCCATAATAATCTCAGTTCTAAAGTATATAGCCTATATTAATTGCAACTTTTTAGGGTGAGACCTTGGTTTAGTGTGCATAAGACTACAAAATTACCTGCTTTTGCAGAGGCTGTTGGAGGTTGCTTGGGAGAAATAGGTCCCATGGATTTCTCCACCATAGCTCTTCAGCGTGCTGAAAATGCCCTGGATTCTAAAGCAGTGGACTTATTTGAAGATAGAAAACTTCAGTGGGTCTTCATAATGTTAACTCAGATAAATATTGCGCTAACAGATAATTGGTGAGTATACCTTCTTATCTAATTTGCTTAGTTCAAAGCTTAATAGGAGCCATTGAGTTTTACTTTGTTCAAATCTCCTCAGAGTAACACTGTGAAAGTGTTTTTAAGACATGTCCAACCATGTGCTTCTTCAGGGTTCAGATTACTTATCCAGTCAAGCTTAGATGTTTCCTAGAAATTCTCTAGTTGGACTTGAACCATAGAGTATCTTCTGTATAGAAGATAGCAGTGCTGTGGAGTAAATACTGAAGCTTTGCTTTCTAACAAAACATGGAATGGCATATCCTAGTCCAAGATTTTCTGATTTGATGCACACATTATTAGACTGTGGAATTCTTTGTCTTGTATGTTTATTAAGGTGATTTTGAAAGTAAAATATTTGAATGAAGTTAATAACGATGTTGTGTACATTACTCCTTCAGTATTGATGTTAGAGCTGCTGCTGTTTCCTGTTTGAAAAATATATTGGCTACCAAGTCTGGCAGTGAGTTTTGGGAAGTGTATAAAAATAAAGCTGATCCCATGTTAATCTATCTACAGCCTTTCAGGATGTCTAGGAAAAAGGTACTTCTTCTTATATACCTTATTTATATGGCATTTGGGGTAGAGAAAGCATAAAAAATACGTATTTTTTAAAAACTGAATGTGAAAATATTTTTTAGTTAGGCTTTGATGAATGCAGAATTTAGACTTTTCATCAGTCTGGTGGCAAACATGATTGCCTTTGTAGATCTGTTTCTCCGTTCTGTTCCAGCATTTGTGGCTTCTTCACATAGGAAATTGCCAATTTGACATTAGAAAGCCACGTACTTTCATTATTAGACAGACACCTTTTGATTTGCTATTTGGTAATCTGATGCTTCCCTTCTCAGGATTCAAGTATCATTTGATGCAAAAACCTAGTGGAAAACAGGTCCCAAAAAGGTGCATAATTAGCCATAAGTGAGATTATTTCCTAATTTTCAAACTTTTGATTTGTAACCTCAGCGTAGTGTCTAATGTGGCCTTATCAAGGTTATCAGTAAAACTTTATTTTTAATAATTTTGGATTTCCATGGAAAACTTTACATTTACATGAACAAAATTGATCTTTTCAGTCAGTTAAAGCACAGTTAATATGTAATGTTTTAATCTGTGCAGAGTTTTTTTAAATGCCATACAATTTATTTATATTTGCTATATATATTTTTCCTTCTAGTTTTTTGTAGTACCAGCTAACGATACAAAGGCTCCTGTAGAATCTTTGGATGACACAAACCTGTGGATTCCTCTGGGAGAAAGTCATGAGACCTGGATCAAGCACCTGACTAGCTCAATACTGGACAGCAGAGGTGTGCAAAATGAAGTTCTCCAGTTGATGAAGCCACTGTGTGAGGTGAGCTAGATTATTTGCATGCATATGCTGTGATACACAAGGGTATACGATTACTCATCTGGATAGCAAATAGTAATTTCTGCTGTTAAGTTACTACTTTTCCTAACAGTAATACATGCCCTTTGTAGTCAGATATTGCAGATATCTATACACTACATTCTTGAAATACATGATTTGAGAGATAACGGTAAACACCGATGACCTTTGTATGACTACTTTAACTGAATGCCAGCATAGCCCTATTGAGTGGTTTATATTTTTCATACTACATGTTCTTTCTCAAGCATTACGTGCTTGAGTAGTTGTCAGTTTGGTTATAACCTAAGAAAGGGAAGGCTTTGGGGTTTTCTTCTCAGCAGCTGCTGTGCATGATTGTTTTCTAGGTGAAAACAGACTTGTGTCAAACTTTGCTTCCGTACCTGATTCATGATATCCTTCTTCACCACTCGGATGAATCTTGGAGAAGTCTTTTGTCAGTTCATATCCAGAAGTTTTTTACAGCCTGTTGCAGATTTGCCTCATCTAGTAGATCTACACCACCAAATTCAGATTCAGGTAAGGTCATAATATTTTTGTTTCAGCTTTCTGAAAGAGGGATTCTGGTTGTGAAAAAATTTATGTTCTGGCATCAAATGTATGATGCACACATGCAGGCAGACAGAATTTTAGAAGCTTCTGTCCAATTGTTTGACCTTTTTCAGTGGTGATACCAATAATTTTGAAGCTTCTCATTGGCAGCACCCAAGTAGTTTCTTCCGCATAGCTTCATTCTTAATTCACAAGAAAATGTTTACTACTTGCTGTCCTGGTTCTGCCCAGGCCAGAGTTAACATCCCCAAGCCTCCCAAGGGGAGGTTAATTCTGGCCTGTCCAGAACCAGGACACTTGATGAATTTAGATGTGATCCAGTGTTGTATGCTGCAAGACCAAATCTTGGACTGTCTCTTAAAATGACTAATTGGAGTTAAAATGCTCTCTTACTCAAACAAGAGCAATTAAAGGCAATTTTCACCTGAATTTTCCCCTTGGAAAAAAGGCTAACCCTTGCTTTAGCTACCTAATGTTGATAACAGTCTCCCTATATGTTCAAAAGACCTGTCCATTCCGGCAGAATGAAAGGAAGTTGTATGCAGAGGACTGCAGCTGAGTAAGGGTAGAGAGTAAGTTCAATTAAAAACAAAGCACCTTCTAATCAAGCTGAAGCCAAAGGGAAGAGGTCTGTTACTCAGCTTTATGCAGTGATGTTGGATCATCTCTGAATTCTATAAAAATAAATGGAATTATTGATGCAAAGATAATTTGATAAAGAAAACAGTGGTATAAACTACTGTAGTGTGACTAACATCATATAAGGAAGGGAAATACGTTTTGTGACACTATTAGTTTAATTTTGGAAGTGCTGTCCAAGCAAGTTTTTAGCTATTTTCTTGAGTACAGAATACACCTTTTCATTTTGTAAAAGCATGTGTTATGACAAAAGTTCATTGCATTCTTTCTTTTGAAATATACATCCCAGACCAAGAAATGAATAATTCTAGAAGTTTGGATAAAGTATCCCGACGAGCCATGCTTGCTGTTGTGGATTACTTAAGAAGACAAAAGAGGTGAATTATAGCTTTCCAGAACGTTGCTTTAATTTCATTATGGCTGTTCTGTTAATGCTCTAGATTGAGGAAGAATGATGTGGTAGAAAACATGTCAGTTAAAAGAATTAAAGTACAGTAGTGAGTTGTAACCTTGCATTTGTTACAGAAGTGATATGGCTGGCCTTAAAGGGTTCTAACTATGCCTAAGGAGTTTTTAGAAAACTTTTTGTCTGATAAACTTCTTGTGTTATGGCTTTTGGGGACACTAAGATAAAATTAGCCTTTATAGTTAGGTTGGATTTATTTTGTTTAACGTTAGAGTGAAGGTCTGTTACACCAATATTAAAGTCTGTATTTAATCAGATCTGTTACAGGTACAGTTTTTGATGACAGCTTCTGGTTAGACCTGAATTATCTTGAGGTTGCTATAGCGGCACAGTCTTGTGCTGCTCACTTCACAGCCTTGCTCTATGCAGAAATCTACGCGGACAAGATAAATAGAGACAAACAGCTAGAAAGGTACAAGGCTTGAGAAATGCAGTTTCTTGACATTTCTGGTGAACTGGATCATGTTTTGTGTGTCCCAGGGGTGATTTCTTATGTGAAAAGTCAAAGAAACTTAAAAAAATCCTTAATGTGTGTATTGACCTGGAGAATGTTTTGAGTATTACAGATTTGCTAGCTGTGACACAATCAAAACAGTGTAATTTTGATTTCTATCCATAAAGGTTTTGTTACTAATGTGTGTTCTGGAGAGACTCCACTGAAGCTGATAGTTCTGAATATTCTTTTTAAATTCAACAAAATTTAGATTCTATTTCTTATAATTAATAGTGTGTTAGTGATTAAATTAAAGCCAGAAATGAATCAAGAGGAGAAAGAAACCACAGAATGATGACCAGAATTATGTAGGTTGAGCTGAATGGTCATTGTAGGAGTTTTCTTCTGTAATGGACAATTATCTTTGACTTTTGTTCTAACAAGATTAAAACACGAAAGTAGTTTGCTAGCTTTGTTTGGTAGTGAATGTGTAACAAAAGTATGGTTATAAGCTTATATATTATGTAGCTGCTGCTTTTCTTTCCCAGAAAAGCTGCAGGCATTCATAAAAGCAATTTGATTTAATAAAAGATTAGACACTACAAGGTGGGTTTTTTTTTCTCTGAAAAACCACCTTGATGTTGAAATCCCCTGCTGTTACGTTCTCAGTTTAGCTGATCACTTTGTCATTCGGGGGGGGGAGAGCCATTTTGCATAACCCAGAGACGCAACCAGCCTGATAACGGTGTTTGGTGTCTGTGCCACTTCTTAAGTGTTGCTTTAGAATTTCTGTAGTTCTTTGTGTGAAATTTAATTTAACTTTACTGGTTGAAACATTTCTTTTAGGTTATGTTTTAAAGCAGCTAAGAGTTTGACATTTGAAGAAGAAAGTCAAAGATCAACTATTACTGTTTTGAATGAAAAAAGTAAAGAAGAATCTGGCGTAAGTTTACAGGTACGTATGTGCTTCATGATCTGAAAACAAACCTCATATAATTGCAATTTACAGTGGGCTTCATCTGAGCTGAAGGTGTATCTTGTTAAACTTCAAAAACTGTATGTGAAAGTTCTTTTCATGCTCTAATTCAAAGTGAACTCAGTTAAGTATTCATTCACCTGAAACACTAATTACCAGAAATTCATTCATTAAGTATTCATTCACCTGAAACACTAATTACCACATTTTAAATTGCAGCAAAGCAGACTTTATTCCCCCAAAGACCTGACCTCATGGTGGTAACCAGCCAAGTATTTTTCAGTTTGTTTTGTCAGAGAGATATGCTCATTAAAAATCAGCAGGTGGTGTAACAAGTTGTAATAATCAAAAAAAATAGTAGCATTATCTCCTACAAATTATTTGATACATAAAATCCAATTCAACAGCCTCATCCTAAGTGACATCTTTCCATAGTTCTTTGTTCCAGAAGTCTGCTTGCATATCTTTAAAATGCATTGCTTAGCTGCTGTGTCAGATGCTGCCTTGTGCTTTTCAGCCAGTCCTCGCTCGTTTCTTAATAATGTAGCAGAGAAGTTAGGTAATTGTGAAGAGAATTGCTAGCCTACAGAACTTCTCTTTGTGTGATGATAGCAAGCTCAGGTACTGCATAAAGGCAAATTAAGCAATGGTAACAACTTGTTATGTGGAAGGACTTTTATTTAGAAACTTACTTAATATCACAGAATCACAGAATTGCAGGAGTTGGAAGGGACCTCCAAAGATCACTGAGTCCAACCCCTCTGCCAAAGCAGGTTCCTCAGTCTTGAATATCTCCAGAGAAGGAGACTCCACACTCGCCTGGGCAACCTGTTCCAGTGCTCTGTCACCCTCACTGTAAATATGTATAAACCTCACTTGACCTGGTTCCAAAAGAGAGAATTCTTAATTTTATGATGCATGTTCTAGGACCTTCTCATGGACATATATAGAAGCATTGGAGAACCTGACAGTCTCTATGGCTGTGGTGGAGGAAGAATGTTACAGCCATTAGCACGGTATGATTTATTAATGTTCTTACATTCTTTAAAGCCATTGCTTTAATTTATTAGTAAGGAACTTAAACTGAAAACTTCTTGTTAAATTAAACAGGATAAGAACTTATGAGCACGAAGCAGTATGGGAGAAAGCCCTTGTAACATACGACCTTGAGGCAAGCCTCTCTCCTTCTACTCGCCAGGCAGGAATAATAGAGGTAAATTTATTTTATAGTGGGAAATTAATGTAGGATTTGATTTCCATGGTTCTGAGAGTCATTTGTAGTAAAAGTAAAGTTGGTGTAAGACTAAAAGAGATCACTTTGCTCATCAAGTCCATCCCACTGTCACAGGCATCCACACAGCCTAATGTAAGACAAGTCAGTGCTTGTCCTGAAAACATTAAGGTTTCTAGTCCTCTTGTCACTCACCCATAATCCCTATCTTGGGTAATGAATTTTATGAAATACTTCAAAATAAATATATTTAGTTTTGTATAGAATTTGACCAGGTCCTAAAATTAATAGTAATGTAATTAATTATTTTTGCCACCTCACTCTTTAAACCTCTCCGTTATGGCAACCACTTTACCAAAACTGTGGTATTTCTGATAAATAAATAGGATTTATATTGTCTTATTTTGATTCCTTAAAAATACATTGCTTTTTTCGCCTAAAAAAATATATGCACTATCTCTGTAGTAACACAGCACAAGTAGGAGTTTTAGGAAACTTTTTTCACATCCCTACCAGGAAAAGCAGTTCATTAAGAAGTAAAACCAGTTTTGGCTTACTACCCAGTGATGGGATAGAGAAATGTGAGCAGATAGATGGTTCATTTAATACACAACATGGTAATTTATTTCAAAGATTGCCAACCAGAGTAGTAATGAAACTTTCTGAGGTAACAGGTATCAATAGTGAGATTGGTTGTCATATTTAAAAGTTTGCATCTTACACAGTGCTGAGTTAAGAAATACATTTAAGTACTTAGAATACGTAGAAATACTCACCTGAAAAAGACTTGTTTCTAAAGATATGGCCCTTTTAAAAAAACAATTTATTAAAGGAGGAAAACCCAACTTTCAATAATTTTGTTAATTTCAGGCTTTGCAGAATTTTGGGCTTTGCCACACTCTTTCCATGTATTTAAAAGGACTGGAACATGAAAACACAGAGTGGTGTGCGGAACTGCAGGAAATACGCTACCAGGCAGCATGGAGGAATATGCAGTGGGGCCACATCTCTTCTGTCAAGTAAGCCAACTTACTTTTTGCTGGTTCTTTATGTGAAAGGCAATTGTTTCAGTTCCAGGCAAAAAGACTTGGAATATAATAGTTTCCTGGGAAACTGTACGCAGTCAATGCTGCTTTTGGTTGTTTCTAGCTATGAACTGCAGTTTTCTGGTTTTTTGACTTGGTAGATGTATCATAAGTACTTATGAGGGATAAATAGTTTTTAATGTTTCATTTATAAGCAAATGGGGAAAATACTGCTCGGAAAGCCACAAGAGGTTATCAAGACCTACCTTTGGGTAGGCAAACACCAGTGCTGATTCATGGCTACTCCCTCATGAGGAGTAATCTCCCTTGGGTAAGGCTGTATGCCTGGCATCAGTTATTTTGTATGACTAGCCAGGATACAGTGCGGACTCTGTCCCTTCCTAATCCACCTCTATCCTTGCACATTCCAGGAGGAACACAGAATAGATTCCCTACATTTTGGAAAAAGCAGAAGTTACATGATGGGGTCTTCAGTAACTCCTACATTAACTTTTAGTAGTCAGGAGAATGGAGGAATTTATCCTAAGACTCTTACAGAGAGATGGATCTGAGGAACATTCTCTTGGTGTGTTTATCTTCTTCTCCAGCACTGCCCTAACATCATTGTTTAGGACCACCTGGAAGACTTCACAGACATACCCTGTTGAAGGGCATGTCATGCCACAATCAGAACAAACTTTGTGTAGTTAGACTCCTTTTGTCCCTGGATTAGGGGCAAAGTCTGTACAAACTTCTGTGGTTATAAACCTCTTTGGTAAATAGAGTATTCAGCTTTAATACCGGAGCAGAAAAACAACATGTGAAATGAAAAGAGAGAATGAGATGGCAGGAAAGAGGAGGTCAAGAAGAAAGAGTAGTGAGAAGGGAAAATAAGAGAAAATTAAATTGAATACTATGAGTTTTTTCAGCCTTCAGATTTTTTTTCCTTTTAAAAAACATTTAGGAAGTTAATTGTAAAAAATCATTGATTCTGAAGTTGCATACATACCATAATGTGCATCTTTCAGCATAATACTGAGAAACCTGTTGCATTTAAAATTCTATTTTGCAGTTGGCTTTAAGTCATATTTTTGATACAGTCTTGAGCAAATTCTCTGTACTCCAAACATTTTTGACAAACATTTTCTTTGTTTTGAAAGAACAGCTTGAATTTATAAAATTAAAAAATAATTAAAGGGTTGCATTATTTTTTATCAAGTGAAACAGCAATCTGTCTAACTGCAGAAAACATACAGCTAAAATATTTTTCATAAAGATAAAATTGACTTCTGTGAGAGAAATACAACTTTCCTTTTATTTTGTGTTACTTTTATTTTTAAGGGATGAGACGGGAAGACCAGGATACCATGAATCTCTGTATGATGCCCTTCAGTCTTTACGAGATAAGGAATTCTCTGCTTTCTATGGCAGTCTTAAAGATGCCAGGTAACTGTATGCCAGTCTTCTGCTCTTAGAGATCTGGAGAGAGTGTGTATGTGTGTTTGTAGTCACATAAAAGACTACTATGGGGTTTTATGGGCTTAAATAAAGATTCATACCTAGAATAATATTAATACTTCTTGACTTCAGTGTAATTTCCAAGTTATTTAACTTAAATTTGTCTTTTGTGCAGATACAATTTGTGTGCTAACTGAAGATACATTCCCTGTAGTATGCTCCCCTTATTTTGTGGTCCTTTTAAGTGGATTTGAATGTTACTCTTTAGCTGAGCTATCACATGGCCTAAATTTATATATGCTTACCATGATTTCATTTACTGACAAACTTAATTTTCTGAACTGTAATGGTAATGTAGAATAATTCCAAACTGAATAGTTCCGCTGTTTAAATTCTGTTCACTGCATGGAAGTGATACTATGGATATTTGGAATTATTTATGGATATAAAAAATTAATTACTATTTCTGTGTTAAATCTATAGAGCAAATGAAGTAGAAGAGCTGTGCAAAGGCAGTCTTGAGTCTGTTTATTCATTATATCCAACACTTTGCAGACTACAGCTAATAGGAGAGCTGGAAAATACAGGTCTGCTGTTCTCCAGGTATTGTTTACAGCTTTTTTCATACTCCTTTCTCAGTTTTCAGGATTATTGGTAATCAAGTCTAGCACAAAAATAAAATTACCTCAACAAATTTTATTCATGAACATCTCAAACTTCATCTTAAAAATTATATAGTTTCTAGGTTTGCTCTGTGAAGACAAATATATATTTTCTTTATTTCCAGACTGGATTTATTCATTGTCTAGCTTTAATTATTTTATATTATGCCAGTATTGTATTTTAAACGTTTTTTTTCTTTCCTTTGTTTTGAGTTCCCTGGTATAGTCCAAAGTCATATCCCCTAGCCTTTGTTTTGCTAAATAACTGAGTCATCCTCTTCTAGTTTCTAAAAACGCTTTCCATTTTCTTGATGATACCCATAGATCTGTTGAAAGTTGTTTTAGTTTGAATCACTTTCTCATGGACCACTATCACCATCAGTATTCTACCTGAATTCTTAACAGTGCATTTTAATCATATGAAGGTAATTAACTCTGTAGTGCTGTGAACACTGATTTTTTTCTGCTACAGTTGTACCAGTTCGGTAGCTTGTAATCATCCTACCGTCATTCAGCATGTCCAGGACTTTATGAACAATTCATATTGGCAGTTAATGAAAATAAGAAAAAAGAAAAGATTTTCACCTAAGAAAATAATTCATATAATGACAACCTACACAGCTGCAGCGTCACAGTTTGGAATTAATTCTTAGATAAATCCAAATACGACCTATATAATAAAATAGGAATTCTGGTCTCTAATCTTTTAAACAGCCCTATATTTCTATGTGATTTCCTTTGCTGATAGATTTTTAACGTGAGTTTTGATGCTTAATGAAGAATGTTTACAGTGGAGTTTTCCACTTTACTAGTTTTGATCTCTTGATCTTCATGTTTGAGAAACCTGTGAGCCTGCTGGTTTATTTTGCATATTAATTGTTGTAGGCATTTATGAACTGTTCCTTGGGTTTGAACTGTAGATTGTGAACTACCTCAGCAGTTGACTTTTGCTAATAGTTTTGCATCTCACAAATATTTACTGAGAATTAATAACAGGCATTTTTTCTTTTGGTAACAATTGCAGATCTGTTACTACACAACAACTGAATGATATTTATTTGAAGTGGGAGAGACAGTCCCAGCTTCTCAAGGATAGTGACTTTTGTTTCCAAGAGCCTGTCATGGCTCTGCGCACAGTCATTTTGGAAATCTTGCTTGAAAAGGAGAGTGAAAATACCAAAAGAGAATGTATTAAAGATATCCTGACCAAACATCTAGTGGAGCTCTCTAGATTGGCAAGAACTGCTAAAAATACCCAGGTAACAAATTCCAGGAAAGATCACTGACAGTTGTTTAGTCTTTTAGTTTATAAAAGAACTTCATGTTTTAACAATACTAAAGATTAACTGTATTCTAAGTTTATTCAGTGAATCAGTTAGGTGGAGACTTAAATACAACTTAAGAGTGGGTTCTACGTAGTTTATGGGTATGTCTTTGGAATTTTGTTCAACTGTTGGCTACTCTATGAGGTAGATAATATAAAAATGAAGTTTTTAGTCAAGCATGCTCTTACTGCTCTGTTACTTTATTTTGGAGTAGTTTTATATGTCCAGCTTTCACTTGCATCATACTGTTGCAGTGTTCAATTGCATCTGTATGTTTAGTCTTGTACTCCCAAAGCACCATTGTACTGTGGGGAATCTCCCTCTGTGAATGGCTTACTGGATTTGTAGTGTCAGCACTTTCTGCAGACAAATGCATTTGAGGTCCAGAGTCAGGCTTGGCTTTTCTAGGTAGTGCGTCTGGAACACTGCAGAAAATAGTTCCAGCTAACTATATATCCTGGAAATATGTTTAATGCTTCACATATGTGAAACAATATTAACCTTTGATTTCAGGAAGGTTCTAACTCTCTTTGTGAATGATGATGAAATCATTACAGCCATTGGATTTGATTTCATAAATTTGCAAGTTGTACTCAATGCCTCCAGAATTGTTTGGGAAAATTACTTCTCCACAATGCTTTTATGTCATGCCTCCCAGCCACTAGTGCCGTGATGATGAGTGTCCTGTAAGCGCTTCAACAGAAGTTGATTCTTTTTCACATTGATTTTTAGTTAGAGAATAAGACTAAAATTGGGGTGCCATATTTTGGGAGGATTAGAAGTTTCTGAAAGATTGAACCAGTGTGTTGTACGTCATGTGCAACCACTATGACATAATTCTGGGTCTTACCAGTCTTTCAAACCATGGGATGATAAATGTTTCCTTTTGTCACACTAGTAGTTGACAGCACTAAGTGTCTAGATGGAGGAACATTTTTGAGGAAGTGGTCTTTGCAGCTAATGGCTTTTCTTCCTCTTTGGTGCTACTGTCATCTGGGAGAAGAAAGATAGTGCTATACAGTGTCATCACACTGACCATTAATTGAAGTACTCAAACTTTCCAGTACCCAAAGGGGACCAACAGGAAAGCTAGGGAGGGACTGTTTGTAAGGTCACATAGTGATAGGATGAGGGGCAGTGGCTTTAAACTAGGAACAGGGTAGGTTTAGATTAGACATTAGGAAGAAGTTTGTCACTAAGAGGGTGGTGAGGCACTGGAACTGGTTGCCCAGAGAGGTGGAGGAAGCCAGATCCATTGGAGGCATTCAGGGTCAGGCTTGATGAAGCTCTGAGCAACCTGGTCTAGTTAAAGGTATCCCTGCTTACTCCAGGGGGTTGGACTAGATGACCTTTAAAGGTCCCTTCCAACCTAGGGCATTCTATGATTTATGGGCATTCTTGTGTTTTAATGGCTTAGCCTGCAAATTTAAAAGTGATTGATTTTGTTACTAGTTGGACACACTTGAGTCTCAATTTTTGACATTATTAAAAAGATAGTGAGTTTTTTGCACTACCAAAGGGATATTAGATTACTAAATAATGAGGATGTTACTTCACCAATGGTATGAGTGAAGAGGTAGGCATACAAGAGAGTTAGTGATTGTTTGTGCCATGTTTCCGACTATTTTTCTGTGGTCTCTTAGGATGTAATAACAATTGCTAAGCTAAAATTAGCCAGCCAGGAACTAGACACCAGACTGCTACTCACTCCCCTCTAGTGGGATGAGGGAGAGAACTGGCAGAGTAAAAGTGAGAAAACTTGCAGACTGACATAAAGGCGGTTTAATAGGTAAGGCAGAAGCTGTGTATGCAAGCCTAAACCACCACACAGAGCCAAAAAAGGAATTCATTCCCCACTTCCTATGGGCAGGCAGGTGTTCAGCCATCTCCAGGAAAGCACAGCTCCATCACTTGTAACAGTGACTTGGGAAGGCAAATGCCATCAATCAGAATGTTCTCCCCTTTCCTCCTTCTTCCCCCAGCTTTATATGCTGAGCATGATGTCATATGGCGTGGGATATCCCTTTGGTCAGTTGGGGTCAGCTGGTCCCAGCTGTGTCCGTTCCCAACATCTTGAGCACCCGCAGCCTGCTCACTGGTGGGGTGGGGTGAGAAGCAGCTAAGGCCTTGGCTCTGTTATCAGCACTGTTGTCAGCACAAACCCAAATCAGAGCCCCATAACATTACCTTTATCCCAGCCATAACCCGCACATTTCAATGGGTACTGCTTGTAGAATTTCTATACTTTATTACCTCCCAAGTAATTTAAAATGTTAAACATTGGTACTTTTCTTTTGGAGTTTGAAGTTTAATTTCATAATCTATTTTCATTGCAAATCAGGATTTTCTGCAAGTATATATAAAAATAACTCAATTTCTTTGCTGCAAAAAAGTGCGTAGCATTGGACACACAGAACATGCTGCTCAAATAGAGCAAAAGAAGATGGAGTTTCAAAACAAAGCTTGCTGAGAGATATGTGTATTTGACGTAAAGAATTGTTTATAATGTTTTTTTTCAATGTCAGCTTCCAGAAAAGGCTATGTTTCAGATCAAACAGTACAATCCAATGGGATGTGGAGTTTCTGAATGGCAACTAGAAGAAGCTCAGGTTTTCTGGGCTAAAAAGGAAGAGAGTCTTGCACTGAATATTCTTAAGAGGATGATAAAAAAATTAGATGCAGATTGGTTTCAGGTATGTGTCATACCTTGTCTAAACTTACGGGAATTACATTATTTAAGATCCTATTTCTACTTGCTGATGTTTTCTCTTGGAAAAAATTAAAAGGCTCTCTGCATTATTACTAAATCTGTTTTGTACTCTCAGAATGTTTGAAAGCAAAAAAATCTGTATTAGTAAATCTTATCAGGTGTTTCAAATCAAGTCTGTAAGAGTGGCAAATGGTAGAATTAATTTTTCATTGTTTTCCCTCCAGTGCCACCACTGTGAAATACATAGCTTTTTAAAACAGAGATGATTGCCCTTCATTTAAAAAAATACCTTTTTTTTAAAAACAAAACTGTTAAGTAGAGTTGTATCACCTTGTTCTGTACCAGTAGTCAAAGAACCTAATGGCCAAGCAGGATTGTTTAGGCATATAATCATAGAATCACTTAGTTTGGAAAAGTCCAACCATTAACCTGACATCACCAAATCTGTCACTAAACCATGCCCTTAAGCATAGCATCTATACATCTTAAGTACCTTCAGGGATGGTGACTCAAACACTACCCTGGGCAGCCTGTACCAATGATTGACAACCCTTTCAGTGAAGAAGTATTTCCTAAGATCCAATCTAAACCTTTCCTGATGCAACTTTTTTCTTTTTTCTCAAAACTTGCTTGCTCAAAGGTTGAGAATGATCCCCATCTGAAACTGGTGTATACAGAGTGCCTGAGGCTGTGTGGAACCTGGTTAGCAGAAACATGCTTGGAAAACCCTACGGTCATCATGCAGAAATACTTGGAAAAGGTGCGTCGCATCTTTGAGATGTGCAGTCTTTGAGAGGATGCTGTGCTGAACTGTGGTGGTAAAGTGTCAAGGAAATTTCTCAATGCAGTCTTTATATTTCTGGATTGAAAATGCGGTTTCTTATGAAAATACAATAGTTTCACATAGTATCGTATAACACTGTAATCTTCTAAAATACTCAGAATATGGCTTTTTAGAATTCAGTGAAACTTCTCTGTAATATTGGCATAGAAGTGTTGTGATGACTGCTGATAGTCCAGTATTCCTTTTACTCCACTCCACCACTCCATCCCCATCCTTTCCTTCTCAGGACAGATCATCCACTTTTACTTTCAGTATGGGCATTGGACTTGTAACCTTTTTTTTTTCCCCAAGTGTTCTGGTGTTTCGAAGTACTTTTTATTATTTCTTAGTAGTAGAAACATTTTTGTTAATATTTGTTCACTCTTCATTTCTTTATTTCATGCTAATTTGTGAAACTGCATAGTTGCTTTTCTGTTACTCTTAATGTGCTTTCCTCACTCTGATGGTTTGAATCAATGGCTCACATGTAATTTCCTCTTCTTTTTGGCGCTCTTTCGGACTGTCTTCTACTTTTTTTCTCACCATCTTAGGATTAAGTAATGTAAAACTTCATGCCTACTTACTCAAAAAAAAAAAAAAAAAATAGCTGTGGGAGACTCCTATATGGTTACTAGAGCTGTTTCATACAGGATGATATTTTTGACTGTTTCCAGTTAAACACTCCACAAAGATTAAATTCACTTAGGAGAAAAATATTCAGCCTGGTAGGTTTTATTTTGTATTTAAATAACCTGTTTGAGCAGGTGACCCTGCTTGAGCAGGTGGTTTGAACAAGATGGCCTCCACAGGTCCCTTCCAACCTCACCCATTATGTTTTTCTGTGATAATAAGGGTTTAATCAAGTATTATGCAACACTGTTAATATGGTTATCAGTCTTATCATGATTGTAACCTCCGTTTTAGGCTGTGGAAATTGCTGCAAGCCACAGTGGAGACAGCAGTGATGAGCTGAAGAAAGGAAAGATGAAGGCATTCCTGTCTTTGGCTCGTTTCTCAGATAATCAGTACCAGCGGATTGAGAACTACATGAAATCCTCAGAGTTTGAAAATAAGCAGGCGTTGCTGAAGAAGGCCAAGGAGGAGGTCGGCCTCCTCAGGGAGTGTCGAGTTCAGACAAATAGGTGAGAGGTGGTTACTATGGAGCTATCAAAGGCTCCCAACTTTACTAATTCTCTGGGCAAGTGGTACAGCATGGGTCACACCTCTACAGCTGAATTTTTCACAAAGCAGTGGCCAAAATCTGCAGTGCTTGTTGCGAATAGTTCCTGACCTGTGTGCCTCAACGTGGTCTAGAAGAGTGTTAGATTGCATGGGCCAAAACTAAACCAAAGAGTGTTACCACAGTTAAAGAGTGTGGATGATTGTGAGCCAGAATTCACGTTTATTCCCTGGATATGTTGAGTTTCCTTGACAAAGAAAACATTAGGGAGTAAAAGTAAGTTTCACATTTTTCTCCATTACACATTTGTTGAAACAACAGTATTCATCTTAATACAGAGTTCTCAAAGATTTAGTAAGAGCAATTACTTTAAGAGTCCTCTTTAAGAGTAATTAAGTAATTAAGAGCAATTAAGTCCTGGACACAGAACTAGAAGGTGTCTTAATTAAGTTTATAGATGACACCAAATTGGGAGGAGCTGTTGACTCTGTGACCTGGACAGACTGGAGACCTGGGCATTCACCAACAGCATGAAGTTTAACAAGGGCAAGTGCCAGATTCTGCACCTGGGAAGGGGCAACCCTGGCTGCGCATCCAGACCAGAGGATCAGATGCTGGAGGCCAACCATGCTGAGAGGGATTTGGGGGTCTTATCAACAGCAGATTCAACATGGGCCAGCAGTGTGCCCAGGCAGCCAGGAGGGCCAACCGTATCCTGGGAGGCATCAAGCACAAAATGGCCAGCCAGTCCAGGCAGGGGATTGTCCCGCTCTACACAGTGCTGGTGCAGCCTCACCACTGTACTGGGTGCAGTTTTGGGTGCCATGGTACAAGAGGGACACAAAACTGTTGGGGAGTGTCCAGAGGAGGGCAACGAAGATGGGGAAGGGTCTGGAGGGGAAGGCTTATGCGGAGAAGCTGAAGTCCCTTGGTTTGCTCAGCCTGGAAAAGAGGCTGAGGGGAGACCTCATCGCGGTCTATGGCTTCCTGAGGAGGGGGAGCGAAGCAGTGGGCACCAGTCTCCTCTGGTGACCAGTGATAGAACTCGAGGGAATGGTATGAAGCTGCAACAGGGGAGGTTTAGGCTGGATATCAGGAAGAGGTTCTATTCTGAGAGGGGGCTTGGACACTGGAACAGGCTCCCCAGGGAGGTGATCATAGCACTGAGTTTGACTGAGTTCAGTAAGCATTTGGATGATGCCCTCAGTCCCATGCTCTGACTTATCTGGCCCTGTGTGGAGCCAGGAGTTGGACTCAATCATCCTTACGGGTCCCTTCCAACTCAGGGTATTCTGTGATTTAGTTGCAAATGAGCAGAAGAATTTAAATGAGAGCTGTTGGAAAAATTTCAACTAGAGCTTTACACAAACGGTCTGTACCGAGTATTCACATTTACATTGATATTGATTAAATCTTTAAAAAGAAAAAAAGCCACTGACTGCAGATTTACTTAGAATGGTGGGTCTGTGTGCATGTATACCAGAGGAATAGCTCCCACAGTGTGGTTCTCAGTTGTTTGTTTTACTGGGCTTGTACATACAAACCAAGTTAAAAGTGTTAGAAAACGGACTAGGGACAGCTTTGCTTTAAGTTCATTAAGAGACACTTTGTTGTTTAAAAATAATGTCTGTTCCCATAGATACACAGTGAAGGTTCAGCGAGAATTGGAACTGGATGAATGTGCCATACGTGCCCTAACTGAGGATCGCAAGCGTTTCTTGTGCAAAGCCGTGGAGAACTATATCAGCTGTTTACTAAGTGGAGAAGAACATGATATGTGGATCTTCCGACTGTGTTCCCTATGGCTTGAAAACTCTGGAGTTGATAGAGTCAATGAAATGATGAAGGTGTATGGCTGCTGCTGCTGTCCCTTATGCTTTGACATTGAATGCTCCATCTTCTCTTCCTGTGTTTCTAGAAAAGGAGCTGTAGTTCTGTGCAGTATGCTTTTCTGTGCATCTCCTTTTCTCTCAAAAATTGCCACCTTCAGTCATCATTGCTTATCAGTTAGGTCTTCATCAGTGAGAGCTGTAATTCTCAATGCCTTTTAATTCAACTTAATTTACCATTTTAATTTGGCAAGTCTGTATGATTAAGTATATCTCATGATCTTTCACTGTTGTCACCTTGTTTGTTACATACCTGGGATGCTGCCCATCCTCAGCATCCTTTAGTATGGGATTCTAGTTTATCTTACGTGCACTTTTAGGTGAAAGGCTGTGCTTTTAGATTGTATAACACAGTAGCCAGGAACTAGTGATGTTCTTTTTATTAGGCAGGTTCTATCACTTCTAGAATCGTGCAGGAAATCTGTTCATTCTTACCTGAATGATCTGTTTATAAGAGATATGTATAATTTAATTCTTCACTTTGTGTTATAATTAGCTTTGACAAAGTGTATTTTTAACTATCAAATTTGTGTTAGACTAGATTTTAATTTTTATTATTTATTTTATTAGGATTGTCTCTTGCCACAAAGAATGTAGAAATGAATTCTGAATCATTCTGAATCAATATGTCTAAGCTCTGCCCCAAAAGAATAGAAGATAGTAGTTTTCTTATGAAGGACTTGTAACACTCAGGAGACATGGACCATGATGATGTCATACTCGCTGGATTGCCATTTCATCTCACAGCAATGATTACTCTCAGTTTCAAAAATGCAAACCTAAAATTTCTAGCCTTATTTGGTCTTTTATGATAACTCTGTGTGTAGTACAGCTTTCTAACTGAATTTCATCTACTACAGAAAAATGCAGAGAAGATCCCGTCATACAAGTTTTTGCCTCTGATGTACCAGCTGGCTGCTCGGATGGGAACCAAGATGATGGGCGGTTTAGGATTTCATGGAGTTCTGAATAATGTAATTTATGCTTTTCTTATCTAAAGATACTTCATTTGGCTTGGCAGTGCATACTTCTGAGCAGTATGTATCTTTGTGCAGTTGTAGCCAAATGCATGATGTTGGTCATAAAGGTGTATTAAAAATGAGCGATGCAAAATCATTATTGGGGGGGGGGGAGGGGAAAGGATTGAGGATTTTTTTCCTTGCTGCTTCATTTATTTTCTTGTTGAATAAGAATAGCCTTTTGGAGGTATAGGAATATACCTTGAATATATTATAGTTGTGGAAACACGATCTAGTGTAATATATTTTGTTTCTTTTTAGGAGCCCTAGAAGCTCAAAAGAATTAATAATGTCAATTAAGTAATTTTTTTTCTTCCATGCAGCTTTCAATAATGAGATCTTTTTGGTTTTTGTCTTGACAGCTAATGTCTCGAATTTCACTGGATCATCCACACCACACTTTGTTTATAATATTAGCACTGGCAAATGCGAACAAAGACGAAATCCTCACAAAACCAGACATAATAAGAAGAAATAAGTTAATTAAAAATGCACCGAAAGAAATCTCCCAGCTTGATGTGGTGACTGCAAAAATTCTATTCTACTAATCACATCCAGTCCTTTCATTTTGTTTAAAAATGGAAAAAAAAAATGTCAAGGGGTATTTTAGTGTAGAGTTTGTTAGCTGACTTTTGTTAAGAAATAAAAAAAAGGAGGAAAAAGTACTTTTAATAATAAAACCCCCTCCTTTTGTGCATGCACTCCTAATTATTATTGAAATAAGTAATTAGGGGGTTGAACAAAGCGCAGTTAACATTTTCTGCAACAAATAGCCCCAATTATTACAGAGTTTTGTGCTAAATGTCATAGATGTGCGAGTCTGTAAAAGGCATTTTAGATGCAACAAAGACTTGAGTGGGTTTATTGTTAAAAATACATACTAATTTGAAGATTTTTTTTTCTGCTTTAGGTGGTAACATCTGTTCTACCCAAGTATTTACCCTTGTGTAGCATATCTTTTGTTCCTGTATATGGTCTTAATATGTTAAAAGCCATGGTGATGGGTAATGCTGAACTGTGGCTTCATGTTAATGTTATTGATTAATTTTTGTTGCAACCTGTCTTTGGAATCATCTCATATCTAGATTGACACACCTTCTTTCCCCCATCACTGTAGGCTTGGCATAGTTGGTTGTTGATATCCTCCTACTCCCCCCATCCCCGATAGAATTTTTCATCACCTTTTTGTGGGCCTTTTTTTTTTGCTTTTCTCTCAGATTTGTAGTTCTTTTCTTGTCCCACTCTGGGGAGTAGGATTATGCTAAACTCGACTAAGTCTCAGAGTGAGGCATAGGAGGGAGTCATGGTCACAGTTTTGCCTTTTGCATGCAGGCTGGGAGGAAATAACACAAACAGGAAGACTGTGGAAGAACACCCAAAACTGCCTGTCCCTTCTTCTGAAGAATTTTGCTCTTTGCCTGGACAGATTGCTCCCTCTCCATCCCAAATAATATTTTTACTTTTCTCATTATCTCAGCCTAGACAACACACAATTTTTCTTCAAATTGTTTCTGTTCATATCACAAAGGGTCAGCCATTATTGCCATTTTCTCTGTTTTCATAGGACTTACCTCAGTTGTGCTAATTTGACTGCATGTTACAATGCATCTTTAACCTTACACGGTGTGGTTTGCAAGATCTGATCTTTGTATTCTGTTGGGGTTTTTAGGACAGAATGGAGGCTGCAAGCAATATAATCAGCATTGTAAGGAAAAGGAGAGCTCGTATGGTTAGAGACATTGAGGCGCTTTGTGATGCTTACATCACGTTAGCAAATGTAGATGCTACTCCATGGAAATCTCAAAGAAGTAAGTCTTGGAAACATCATTTTTGTTTTTAATAATGAAGAGAGACCTTATTTTCTTGGATTCAAAATTGTAATACTAAATACTGCTGTTTAGTTAAAGGAGATGCTGTGTTAGCACTGTGTACTTCTATTTGTTAATCTAGAATTTGGTCTAGATTAAAAGCATAGTCACCACTTGCAAAGGTTCTGACTTCCTGAGTACAAATCCTGTTGTCCTGTGGTCATCTTCCTCAGCTCTACAAAAGCATGCAGGTTGTTTTGGGTCCTTTTCTGAACTAGCTCTTTTCTGGTGAAATTTGATGTGTGTTTATAGTTCTGCATTTAAAAATATTAATTCTTTTTAATTACAGGAGGAATAAGTATTCCAGCTGACCAACCAATTACTAAACTGAAGGACTTGAAGGATGTTGTTGTTCCTACCATGGAAATTAAGGTGACTGAAGTTGAAATAAATATACACTGTAATTTCAAATCTTGAATCATCTTCAAGCTTTTTTTAATGGCAGTCAGGGCACATACCTCTTTGTCAAATTCCCTGCGCTGAGGTCCCTCAGGCTGTATCTGTAAAGCCAAATAAAACAAGCTAAGGGACTGTTTTATGCCATTTGACTTCAGAAGCCAGAAATTGCCACCCATGCCAAATAGCGTTTGTTGTGGGGCTCCTCTTGGCCCCAGATGTTGCTCATTTGTACGACTCGATTGTCCTTTTCTTTGCCTTTCTTCTTCCCCAGTGCAATCTGTCTAAATTAATTGGAAGTCTGATGTAAGCAGCAGTTAGTGGTATTTCCTAACAGCTGACTGAGTAGGGCTGCTTTGGGGTGTGAGGATACAGAGGATGGCTGAAGATGCACATCCTGTAGATTGCAACATTTTTAGGATTGTTGGTTGAGTCTGTTTCCAGCCTAATGTGAAACTAGTGCTCCCCAACGCCATATGAACGTTTTCTGGGGACAGTGCTAGTTGGGACAGGCTGAAACTGTGCCAGAGCTTGTTTGGTGGATGTCTGAGCACGACGTCTACCAGTGAGGTGAACAAGGAGGGATCAAATCACTCCTTTGCTGAGCATATTTATGTAGCTTTTGTGGGTATTATCCTTATAGATGCTCGTAGTAATAGTTAGCCTATAGCCTGCTGATGAGGTTTGCAAACGATTTATTACCACTTTCTCTGAGTGAAAAGGTATTACCATTTCTATTAAACTAATTTATAATTTCAGGTGGATCCCACAGGAAGATACGAAAATTTGGTGACAATAGTGTCTTTCAAGCCAGAATTCCGTTTAGCAGGAGGCCTGAATCTGCCTAAAATAATAGATTGTGTAGGGTCAGATGGTAAAGAAAGGAGGCAGCTGGTCAAGGTAGGTTCTGTCAGTTGTAATGATGTTGTAAAGAAATCTGGTACGTTGGAATTTTTTTTAAGTTCTCATGTCAGTTTTCTTACATTTTGCTTCTGTACTATGAATGCACTTCGGAGTTCAGTGACAGTTTTCTTAGTCCAGGGATGCTTTAATAAAGGAAATTACAAAGTAATAATAAATAGCATCATAATAATACAATACAATTGATAATAACATTTGGTAATAGTTAATATTTTGTAATGACTTTTCAGCAATGCATGCAATACATGACAGTTTACCTGACAACTACCAGGCCTGATGACTTGCGTGTTCATGGCTCAACTAGTGGCCAGGAGTGTACAGCAAATAAAAGCCACCAGCATTTTGTGTTAGCTACCTCCTGTTTTCCTTCTTCCCCATATAAAAAGAATTAGGATTCAGAGACAATAAAAACCATACACATAGTCATACAGATCTCTAAGAAGAAGTTTTTTATCTTTAAACTCCGTTGATTTCACTCTGTCCTTGAATGTAAATGTTCAGCAGCTGCTGGTAGAATTTGGTTTTGCTGTTAAGTATGGGATGGTTTTGAATGCTTTCAAGAAAAGCATGAATCCTTCGATCTGCATCCATTAATTGGAACTGCAGTACCAACTGTCTCTGCAGCAGCTCTGTGCTGCTAAACACGGTGAATGAAACATCTAGTTTAAAAAGGGAAGGGCACTGTAAGGCACATAGGTTGATTGGAACCTTACTCAAATAACATTTATAGTAAAAAAGAAGAAAAAGGTGATGATGTAAGTTAATGATGCAGTGCTTAAGCAGCTGAGCTCTGCTACAAAGCCAAATACAGAGAAAAAACAATGGTTGATTGCATTTTATTACAGGTGATTACTGTGGAAAAGTCATTTGTGTTTTGTGGATTTTTTAAAATGACATTTTTAAGTTGTTGAACAAGAAATTAGATGCTGAAGAAAGTGTTCTTTAACTGCTTTTTCTGCTTATACTTAAGGGGCGTGATGACCTGAGACAAGATGCTGTTATGCAGCAGGTTTTCCAGATGTGCAATACATTGCTCCAGCAAAACACTGAAACACGAAAGAGAAAATTAACTATCCGAAGATACAAGGTAACTCTGAACTGCTGCCACAGCAGGGGAATAAATGCTACCAATAAAGCTTATTACCCCATTCTCCTCTTCTTAACCCAAAGGCAATGTAGAAGGATATTTGTGCATGTGTTATTAAACCAGTCCTGCTCCTTCATGTATGGAATAAAGAATTAATGCAATTATTATGATTACAATGATTATTACAATTCCATTTTTTTCCAAATCCTAAAAAAAAATCTGATGCCCAACATATATTTAAATACTTTTCAAAGCTTTCTTTATGTGAACTTAAAATTGAAAAGAAATTGTTGTGGGCTATCTTTGAACTGGAAGTTGGCAGTCGTTAGACTTGAGAATATGAGGTTTTATTCATTCTCATTAATTGTGATATTATTTAATTAATAATTAATTTCAGTCTTGCAGTGTTCTTTACAATTGAATCCCATCTAGGGTCTGTTCAAGCAGAATTTCAATTACAGGACTGTTTATCTTGGAGTTGGCAGTACAGGAATAAATTCTTGTGAATGCAGAAAATGTATTTGAACAGGAGCTTTCCTCTCCTCCTCCTTCCTTATGTACTTGGGTTTCTAGTAATAGCTGTGAAGGAGACCTTGGAATAAGTACTTTTTATGTAAAAGTTCTTATCTTTGACAAATGAGAAATGTGCACTCCAGGCCTGATCTCCAAAGAAGATGACCTGAATTGCCAGCATAGTTGCTCGGATTCACAGGTGGAGGTAGAGACACAATTTTTAAAAATAATTTTCAAAGAAGACTCAGGTTTTTATGTGTGTAAAATGAATGACAGCAGGGAAAAAGAGAATGGGGGTTGCACTATGAGATAAAGAGACTTTCATAAGAAAAGAAGATTGAAGGAAGCAGGCAGTAGCTATTTCTCTTAGGACAGGGGATCGTTCATTCCAGACAGTTCTGTCTGCTGCAGCAATTGAGGTAACTTACATCCAGTTATGAAGTGAGAAACTCTTCCCTAGGGTGGGAAGCAGACTCAGACAAGCCTCATGTGTTCGTGCAGCCACCCTGTGTTTGTTCCAGATCTTACTTTTTACGTGCAGCTTGCACAGTGTTTGTATTACCCCATTAGCACTTAGCGAGCTATTGGCAGTCACGGGTCATCTACAGCACCAACCGAGCAGAATCACAAAGTCGTACCAGAAGGTACGTAGCAGAAGGTTCTCTGGGCTAGGAAATCAATTGCAAGTGTTGGTTAGAAAAACCTCAGGTGTGTTTTATATCCACGTATACATGTGTATGTGAAACATAGGTTGTGGTCAGCTCTGTGGTTTGGTCTTTTGTCTTTTTAAAGAAGCACAAATACCCACCCATGCTCTGGAGCACGCAGACTCATAGCGGTGCATGTATAACCCTGCCCCGTGGCTTTGTTTTCACAGGTGGTTCCCCTTTCTCAGAGGAGCGGCGTTCTTGAGTGGTGCTCAGGAACTACTCCCATCGGGGAGTTCCTTGTGAATGTGGAAGAGGGAGCTCACAAGAGATACAGGCCAAAGGATTACTCTAGTAATGAGTGTCAGAAAATAATGATGGTGAGTCAAAACAGCTAAAAAACCCAAATAGCTAGCTCATATTCTCTACTGGAGGGGTGGAATTTATGGAATATATATATGGGATTTCTTTAATAATGAACATGACCAGTGGTGAAGAGTATCATTACAGAGACCCAACAGAGTCAGCATAAAGTTATCTTAGAGAATTAATTTATATTTGTCCTGTTTCTTGTTGCATTGAAAAAACATTTTATTTTCATGAATAACCCAAAATTCCAAATACTAGCCCTTGAAAATAAAAATGTGATTTTAGAATGCAGCTGAGAGTATAAGAATGTCTTAATTGCTATAAGGCAGTGTGAAGGGGTCTGGCTGCTCTGCCGCCGGGACAGCTGTGTCCTCTGCCCCCTGCAGCGAGCTAAGCCAAAAGAAGATCAACTTTCTGTTAAACTGGCAAAAAAAAATACCTGAAGGGTTCTCTCTTCTGATGATAGGTAGCTGCTGGGTGAATTCAGCTGATCTAGTTTAGTTCTACAAACCACCTCACCATAGGTTTAGAAAATAGCGGGCAGTTTTACCTGTTACTTTCTATAGCAGTGATAGTGCAAGAAGTTATTTCCTTTCAAATCTATAATATTAACAGGATAAAGGTATTTTTAATTTTGGCTTTGTGCAGCTTTTGCATGTGAACGAGTGAGAGTGACCTGAAGCCATCAGATAAGCAAAGGTACCAGAACGGTGTCATAGGAGGTATCTCCCAACAATATGCATTTACCTATCTGTGCCTTGAAAACAGATGCACCTGCTGAGCCAGAAAGATGGGAGTGTGTTTTTTACATGTAGCCCAGGAGTTTTGCATGAAAATGTAATTGTTTAGTAAAACAGGATAGGTGCCTTAATGATTGCTGTAAAATAGAAAAGACATCAAGTCACAGCTCAGACTGGAGCGAGAACAGCACCGGATGGAGGGGAGAGGGGAAGAAAGCAGGGGTGTGTTTCAAACAAAGAGGTCATTTTACTTTCAGAGTAGTCATGGGAAAACATTTCTTATGTGTTTAAAGGATGCACAGAAGAAACATTCTGAAGAGAAATACAACATCTTCATGAAAGTCTGCGAGCACTTCCAGCCTGTGTTCCGTTATTTCTGCATGGAGAAGTTCCGAGATCCAGCCGTGTGGTTTGAGAAACGCTTGGCATACACTCGCAGTGTGGCTACGTCTTCTATAGGTATTACGGAGGATTACTAACATTGGCTTTTCAGATGATGTAAACAAAGAGTTTATACCATGTCAGAGGTAATAGTTTTTCTGCTTCTGTCATGAGTCAGAAAAGGGACAGTAAGGGGCCAAAAATGCCAGCCATATCACCGGCATTAGTTGTGTAATTAAGATGTCTGAAACGTCCCCAGCCCCTTAGCAGCATCAGGACAGAAGAAAACGCTCTGTGTCTTTCAGGTTGTGGTTTGTGGGGAGGATCAGTTTTTAGCTGACTAATTCTGTTGTTCTGATTTAACGTTTATTCATTTCATCTGTAGCCTCAAATGGTTTAACTGAGATGAAAGGCTTATTCACTCTCTTTGTAATGGCATCATGAGCCAGGGCTGAAATGCTGTTTTAAGCCTTGGCACTTCCCCTTTGATTTTTCTGCCTTGATAAGGAAATACATGTGCTTAGATTGTGGATTTCCTTTGGATGACTCCATTCTGTATTGTCTCTGGAAGACATTACATAGCAGATTTGTATACATTGCAGGAGATCCTATTTTAGATGTTAATGTGTTGTTCATACACCTCCTTTCTCTCTGGGGGAAAACAAAACTAAATCTACAGTTTAGCAGAACTCAAATCATAGATTTTTGTAGGAAATAGTACTGCTATCCATGTCTGCCAGCTAATGGAAAACCAGCAACAGGTGTAAATTGCAGCAAGGGAGGTTTTGTTTGGAGGGGTTCTGCATTTAAAGACAGTGAAGCATTGAAACAGGCTTACAGGGAAAGCTCCTATATTCGTATCACTGACGATTTTAAAACTGGCTTCAGCAAGAATCACTCAGGAACAAACGCCTGACTGAATGCAGACTGCATTATATCCAGTCCTGGTTTGGAGTGAGTTAAAAGGTTTTCTTTAAAATAGTAGTAATAACAAACTCTAGGGTTTCACGTGCTTGCTTTTTTTTTCCTTTTTTTTTCCCCCTAAAGCTGTGAGATTGTTTGGTTAACCAGCCTGCAGAGAGAAACAGGCAAGAAATCTGGCCTAGATAAAGCGATATACATTTGTATAAGAACAACCTGCTTGGAACTGCATTCAGTTAACCATGTCCTTTTGGAATGGCACCTGCTCTTCACTGGATTGATATCGCTGGAGTGATACTGACATGCAGGGAAAGAAGTAGTCTCACTTTTAATTTGATTACATGTGTTACACTGATAATTTTCTCTTTGTTAAATTTTCCCTGGGCATGTAAATATGTTTTCATCGCTTTTCCTTTTCCTTTAGTTGGCTACATACTTGGGCTTGGAGACAGACACGTTCAGAATATCCTGATAGATGAACAGACTGCAGAACTAGTGCATATAGATCTGGGTAAGTGGGACAGACAAGAGAACCTTCATTTCTCTTTACTTGAGTGTTTTTTGAAATGTTTGTTATCCTCTCACTTAGGCGTTGCTTTCGAGCAAGGTAAAATCCTCCCCACACCAGAGACTGTTCCGTTTAGATTAACCAGGGACATTGTGGATGGAATGGGCATTACTGGCGTGGAGGGAGTCTTCAGAAGGTGAGTGTTCCTGCGTTGCATAGGGGTAAGGAGGCAGCAGTGTACTTTGGCATTATGATTGTTATATAGTTCTGATGCATGAGAGGAGCCTGAGATTTATGCTGACAGTATCCAAATATAAATGCTGTCCTCTAACTCATACGCCGTTATTTATATAAGCAGTTACAAGTTTGTTATTGTTGCCCAGCCTTTCATGTTCCTCGCTAATTCCTGGGTTATTGTTGTGCTCCTGTGGAATTCCAGGATGACTTGGAGCTTCCAGAAGCTCCACAGATAAATGTCATCCTTTGATTTAGACTGTTGATACTTTTTTCCTTCAGAACTATGCCTTTCTTTCAGAGCTGTGCTATATAGTAGGAACTGTTAAGTTTCATCAAACCATTTTGTTCAGTCTCTTTATTTCTGTTCAGTTTTGTCTAAGTAACTTATAGTCTTTTTCCTCTTTTGCATCATGTATTTCATATCACTTGGCAAGTGCAAGCTATAAATCCCACAACAGATTTGCAAACAGCTGCAAAACATGGAAACCCCAAAAGGTCTGAGTTCCTGTCAGCGTCCATCCTACCTCCCATGAGTGACCCAAGAGAGCCCTAAAAAGCAGACAGTTCCCTCATTCAAGATTTTCCATCATGTTCATGAACGTAGTGCTTGCAACCCCCAAATTTCATGTCTTTAACAAGGTTGATAGCATAGGCTTTGCCTTTGTAAGGTAGCAATTACTGTTAAGAAGTAATTTTGTACATACCTTTGTCCTGCAAAGGAACAGCCTCTGCCACTTCTTTCCTAAACATGATGCTGTCAAATCCAGTTTTGTGTCACTTCTGAATCCTCTGCCCCATGATACAGAAAAAATAGGAATTGTTTGGCTCCAGCTGAAGGGAATGTGGTGAAAAAGGTGCGAGTGCAGGTCTTGTTTCTGGCTCAGCCAGGCCGACCTTATTAATTAACAGTATAGGTGTAAGTGCATAAGCAAATCATCTCAGGACTGGGTGTGACACTGTTAACTTCTGTATCTTAAGTCATTGGAGAGATTTCAGAAATAGCTTCCTGTCTGGCTACCAGATCTGCTCATTTCATGTGAAGGAATCCAATATCTCCGACGTGTTGCAGAGCGCCCCAGCCACAGGCATTTTCATCCAGCCGAGCAATTCTGCCGTCATGGCATACCTCAACCATCAGCGTTAACTGGTGGATAATTCTGTGCACAGAAACTTTTCGGGCAGTGGAAGAGGCGATCTCCTTCCTTCCCACAGGGAATACAGCCAGTGAGCTACCCTGTCTTCTTCTGGTCTTACAACTCTAAATGTCTCCATTTTCTTTTTTCCAAAACGGACATTTCAGAGAGGTTACTCATATGTGAAAAATTCACCATTAAGAAGGGTACAGATACCATTATTTAAATAATGAAAATAGCATTCCATTTTACCAAAAAGAACCTGAAAATAAACTGAAATATCTTCCAGATGCTGTGAGAAAACAATGGCTGTTATGCGAAATTCTCAGGAGGCATTGCTGACTATTGTAGAGGTAAGTAGGTTTCTGTTCCGATAGTAACCTGCCGGAGTGTCTTCGCTTTCCTGTCTTTGTCTTGGCACACAGCACTGTACCAAATACTCGGGGAGGGGTTTTGTTCAGTGTGAATGTAGTAGTGTTGGCCAGATGGCACTAAGTCATGTAATCTTGAATAAAATCAAGACCAGTTTGTGTTTCCTGGGGGAACTGTTCTTCTCAGGCACGTGAATCTTCCCTCTTTGGGATCGATATGCTTGTGGCCATAGTGCAAGGTTCCCAGCTGGAGTAGCGCTCTTTGCGCAGGTCACAAAGACGAGAATGAGAGTAATTTTTAAAAGCAGCTTATACTGTGCATTAAAAACTAATGATGCTATTTAGTGCCTAGAAGCATATTAAAACATTACCTCGTTATGGCTGAGATGGGACTGGGTGGCAAAACTGGGTATGAATGATGCAATTTAGCCCAATTCTATTTAATTGTAAGAAACCCCAATCTCCTAATATTGCAATTAGCATGAGCATTACCAACAGAGTGTTTTCTGCTCAGGCACTGAACTAGCTGTAATTACATGTAAATCAAGTAGAGATTTGTTTACGGTGCAGGTGCTGCTCTACGATCCTCTCTTCGACTGGACCATGAACCCCTTGAAAGCTTTGTATTTGCAGCAGAGACCGGAGGACGAAGCTGACATGAGCTCTACACTCAGTGCTGATCCACAAGAATGTAAAAGAAAAGCCAGGTGCCAGGTTTTTTTCTTCTCATCCATGTGCTGCACTGTGGCCACGCTCTTTACGGTTTTCTTCTGAAGGCTGCTCATGTTGTTTGGGTTTCGTGTAACGCACCCGTTTCCCTTCTTCTGTTCTGCCAGCAGTGACGACCAGAGTTTTAACAAAGTGGCTGAGCGTGTTCTGATGAGACTTCAGGAGAAGCTGAAAGGTGTCGAGGAGGCAACAGTGCTCAGTGTGGGAGGGCAGGTGAACCTCCTCATACAGCAGGCCATGGACCCTAAAAATCTGAGCCGACTCTTTCCCGGATGGAAACCCTGGGTGTGACTTGGCAGGATCCAGCACATGTTTAGGAGAAACCTATTTTTTGTTGCAGCAAGTGTCTTAACATTTCAAAGTGGTGTTTCACAGCCAGGCAGGCCTGCACACAGTGGTGTTAGATGGGTGTCTGGGGGCTTCTTTCAGGACCCTGTTACCGAGAAAACGTCATTTGTCCCCTTACATTCACCAGAAGGTGTGAGGCACCCAGCAGCACTATGCTGTTCCCTGGGGCCTGCAGGGACTTTCCCTGGGGCGTACTGGATGCATGCTGCTCTTACGGACTTGTCACCTTGGTGTGTATGTTACACAGCCGGAGCCGTGTGCGGAGCAGTTCTGTACGGTCACGTCCCCGTGTGGAATGGATCATCTGAGAACCAGGAGTCATGAAATCACTACCTGAAGTGCATTTCAAAAGGGGGGTTATACTTAAAGATAATGTACAGTGAATGTAAAAGAAACCCATAGAACCCATGGAGGATTCTTGGGTTGTTTTTTTCAGCTTACCTAAATGGGCATTTCTTTAAGTAGGTGCAGACTTCCAGCCCAGTATAATACAGCTGCTTTTTTTTCCCACTGTAAACAAAATTATATTGGTACTTTTATAACATTAATAGTACACTGCAATTTAAAATATTTAGCTTTTCTAGGTCAGACTTCTCTGACAAAACAGACTGACTATACCATGAAGCTTAGCATACCCGATATACCTCTAAAGCAGTGTCCTCCTTATCTGCAATAAATGCCTATCAGAAACACTGACATTGTATTTTGAGCACAAAAATTTCATTCTGCTTTACATAAGTTTTACAAATGTTGCTCCTTCTAAAATAGAAAGAGCTATTGTAACTGGATAGTCAGTGAGCACAGATAGTAGGAGAATCCACTGAAGTTATAATTGATAAATCTTCCCAGATCACAATATTTAAAAATATTAATAAAATTTACTTGGCTCTCACGTGAGCTTAGTTTACCCTTTATGCATTTTTATGGCCGTACAAGTGAAGAATTTCTGTTCTAATTAGCATTTCACTGATTTGTTATTTGCACAGTTATCCACAATTTTTGTGCTGTGTCTTTGTTTTGTAAGTTAATATCAGCATGGCAAGATGAGTCTTTTGTATTACGTTTCTCTGTTGATCCTTGGAACCAAAAGTGCATCCTGGCTTTTCTGTGGGGAAGAGCTCTCCTCCAGGGATACACTGGTTTGTTCTCTGAAAATGAAGCTTCACTGACAAGAGCACACACTCTGCATATGAATCTTAAATGACACTTAGGGAAGGGAGAAAAGTCCTACCAGGCAATTACAGAACGGCAGGTAGGAAAAGACTAAACAAAAGCATGTAAAGAATGTTTCTGTTTAAGTGCAGACTTCAAATCTGGTAATATTTATGGCAACTTTTCCCATACCTCTCAGAGAGGAGGTTCTGTAGGCATTTTTGGGTTTCGTTAGTACTAGAACTGTAGCAATCATATAGTTGTGTAAAAGCACTTGGCAGATCCTGTCCTTCATGAGCTGCTGATGCTCCACTCGACAAGGAAAATTTTCATCATGCTGGGCTGCAGTTCAGGTTTTTTACTTACAGCAAACAGTGAAACATTAATATTAATGAGACTGTCTCTTGAAAGTCTGACTTCAGAGGAAATAATTTGATTATTCCCCTGCAATGCCATTAACTCGGTGTTTAGCGTCTATACATCTTCAATGTCTATACATTTTCATTGCCCAGGCTGAATGAAACACAAATAAAAATGCACATAGATACTGTAAATGTAATTGAAACCTGCTGACTTTATTTGTAAGGTCCTGTAGCAGTGAAACACCAGTTAGCTGACAAAAATATGGGAACAGTTTGAATTATTAGCTACCCTTAGAGTCTCCAAAACACTGAAAATCCATGTGACACAATCCTGTTACTATGAAATCGGAGTTCAGCCAGTCTAGCATTCCTGAGGTAACTGTCATCTGCACAGCCTCCTGTAGGCAAAGAGAAACCACTAGAGACTGCTGGCTTTTTGTTCCAGTAATGTCTTCATTTTTGAAGAACAGTCAAAATTAGCAAGGGAGTGGTTTGCTACAGTGTATCATCTGTAGATACACACTTTCCCCTGTGAGGCTAGAAAAAACAAACCTGGATGGAAAGGCTGGTTTTGTCATGAATGCTACTGCTGCTGGGAAGGTGGCCTAGTGTCTGAGGGTCTCGTGTACTGGTTTAGTGAGCTAGAAATCAGTCATAGAATGCGTTCTATTGGAAGGGACCTTTAGAGGTCACCTACTCCAACCCCCTGCAGTAAGCAGGGAAGGTGCTCTTTACCTAGGTGAGATAAATTGCCTCTTTAGCAATAATGTTTGGGGGTGGGGGTGGGGTGTTAATGCGTCTTAGTAATGTTAAACTTCTACATTCAGAAAAAAGAATTTCTAAGAAAAATGAGCCTGAGATCTGCTGTCACAGGGATGAGTTTATAAACAAACAGCAGTGTGTGTATTTGAAATCAACTCTTTCTGGTGAAAAATCTGTTGGAGAAACGGCCTCAGGTGTATGAACTGTAAAAAGGTAAAGTGTTAAAAGTTCTGTGTAAGCCAACTGGAATTACATAGCTTGGCTGAACTGGTCCATCAGCAAGGAGCTCTGTCCCTTGAAAAGGTATCAGATTAAAAGGGGCCACCAGATCTGAAAACCTGTGGTTTTCTTACAGATAAAACCACACAAAAATAATTTTCTTAGTAACTGTGAACGAGTTACATCACTCTTAGGTTACTCTTGAGTTTATAAAAAGTATTCACTACTTCTAAACAGTTTTGAGTGCCCTAAAGTGTTAGGCTTCATGTTTTCAGGGGATTATGCACTCTTTCACACATTGTTACTAATTATACTCATTATCAATATTGTTGTCCCCTACCTGCACAAGTGGAAATGTTTCAGCGACAAAGGGTCAATAAAGGTACCTTCATAAGCAGGCTATTCCAAACTCTGCCTGGGGGATTTGGTTGTGTGACAGCCAAGTGATGGCACTACATGTAAAAACATGAAGTGCTTTCATCCCTGGAGTTCAAAGCTGAAGTAAGACAGTGTTGTCTTCTGACACCTGTAGATAGCCTGGAACAGTTGTCAGGGAGAGATTACTTACTAGCACTTAAATAGTAGTGTTAAACAAAATCATGCATTTCAGCAGGCAGGTTGGAGAGTGAAACTATGTTGAGAAAGCTGGAAAGTGTGCAAGGGAGGACTTAGCTTCTCTTCCCTGCCCCCACCCCGCCCCATTTCAGTCTTGCCTGTATCCTGGTTATATGAGAAGACTGACATGTTCACAGAACACACACTCTCACCACTTCTCACGCACACCAACACTGCTAAGTAGACCTGTGCTTCAGTTTCTGGAGCTGCAGGGTGAACAATGTCAGCAATATCTTTAAGGGCACGCACAGCTTCTGCTCTCCCTGCTCACTCATTCCTTCCTCACTGCTGAACGTGTGTCCACAACAAATGTGGTGCAAAGTGATTTCACCCTTGCCTGCCCTGGAGAGTTCTGCTGCAGCATCCATAGCTCTTCCTCCTCTCTCCACACTCATCCTGCCAAACACCACAATGGGTTTCTTTGGTTGCTTCAGGTGCTGTATGCCACCTGTGCTGGATGCAGAGCAGAAAGGATTATAAAAAACCACAACTACCTGTAGAAGATGCCCCCCTTTTGAAGGAACTTGTTGGATTGAGTTGTGAAGTCCTCCTCTCTTAAATATTCCTTGGCTGTGCTGCACTGAGTCTTCCCTGCAGTTTCTAGGACGAGGCAGCATTACAGTGTGGGTGCTCTGTGGTGGTTGATTCTCCCTGTTAAGTAGCAGAATTTGAGGAGTGTGGTATTCTTCCCAGACATGGTTTTCTTTCTGTGATTAAAATGGAACTGAATCAGCGCTGGGAATATTCCTCACGCATCTGGAATGTGAGGATGGGGGCAGGAAGGATGGGGGGAAAGGGGAGAGAGAGAGAGGCTCGCCATGCTCTTCTAGCTACTGCAGAATAGAGCTTTCAGGTCTCCAGTCCCAAGACATACTGTGCCCCTGGGTTGTAATGAGGATCCTTAATACTGCTAATCACCAAGTCACCTTGCTTTTCCCAGAGCCCTGGAATGCCGGTGCAGGCAGTCCTTGCCATGGAGAACACATATTGGACTTGCAGGAATTTTTCAGTGTGTTGATCTGTTCACTCAAAGCCCCTGTTTTGCACCCTCACACACTATGTTTGCTTTCCCTAAAGCAGAGAAAATTGAGCTTATGGGTTGGCAATGTTGTGCCCTGGAAATTAAACATGATGGTTTAGCAGGAATGAAGCCATTCCCTAAAATGTAATCCTGCCCTGCATCACAGCTAGAGCTTGTTTTATAGAGAGCTGGATAGGTATCAAGCACAAAACGTTCTTCAGCCTGTGATGCCTTGATCAGCAATTTTCTGACAGGGAAGATTTAGTTTCTAACTATATGGAAAAATGCCTTTATGCTGTGTGTGACGCTGGCACCTACGGTGCCAAAGTGGCAGTTCCTTAAGCTCAGTTGTGATTTCAGTGCATCAGTTAATGAGCACTTCAGTAGTTTTTTTCCACATCCATTACTGCGTCCATCACATATGCATATTATATATTTTATTGAAGTATTTACTTAAAATGCATTCACCTGAAAAAGAAAATATCTAATTCTACCAAGAAATTAATTTCTGCAGCTCTCACCAGTCCCTGAGAGTCCCAGAGCATCACACTTACCACATTTTATTGATCACAGCTAGTTTTGCAGGAAGGAAGGGTAAATGCCTGCTTTTATGTGATTTTTTTCCCCACCTAGACAAGGATGTTAGATTGTCACCAAAGATGTTAAGATTTCCACATGAAAACCAGCTTTCCCTCCACACACTTCTCCCAAACTACCTGCATCTGTGATAGAGCTCTCCAGATTTCCCAGAGACACAGATTCTTATTTCTGGAAGACAAACCGTTGAGCTGTAGGTGTTTCTCGGGTCTGCATGGCCACTGCAGAGAGAATGGTGGCTTTGGAAACTCTACCCAGAAGTGTTCCATACAGAGTTCAGACTATATGTGGTGGTTTAGCCCTGGCTGGAAGCCAGATGCCCACCAAAACCAGTCTTTTACTCCCCTTTCCAGGTGGACGGGGGGGAAAGATATATTAAGAGGCTTAGGAGTCAAGATAAGGACAAGGAGAGATCATTTTATCAGCGACGATATGGGAGAAACAGACTCAACACAGTGCAGGAAAGAACTATTCTAATTTATTACACTACACTAGAAAGAACAGTGAAGAACCGGAGTCAGGAGCGCAATCAAATCTTAAAACCAATGCAACCAGATCTTAAAACACGTTCCCCCCACCACTCCCTTCTTAGCAGACTTTAATCAGAATCTTGCTCCCTTCTTCCCCCCCGCTCGCAGAACAGGGGGGGCAG
>VZTU01002262.1:161626-187256 GCA_013400835.1 Zapornia atra | reverse complement strand
TGAAATGGTCATTGGAATACTTCATTTTCTATGTTGATATCATCATTGGGAGTGAAAACAATGCAGGTGTGGCAAGTTATGCCAAACAAGGTGTCTCACACTATTCACTTTAATAACAGGTAATTATATTCTGGAAATATTAGCCAAAGTGCCTTAATTTTCTAATGTGAACTCTTTCTGAGGTTTATGGGGTGGATTACAGTATTATCCAGCATTATACAAAGGGAAATGCAATGCATGTATTATCATGACTGCATAACCTGTCAATGGGTTAAAGTAGGGGAATAGCGATAGTGACTACTGGGGAAAGAGGCAACATCTTCAAAGACTCGTTTCAGGGTTCTAATCTCTTGAGTTGACATACAGGGGTTAAAACAGGGATTTATGTTTTTCTGTGGGTAGCTGAAAGAGAATTCAAGGTCATGATACACAATGAGAACTTTCCCTCTAAAAATTGCTTTAAAATGAGTCAAGTACCATTTTGAAATTATTGTCAACATTTTGGAAATATACTGACATTTGGCCATATTTTGGTAGCAATCCAACATTTCATTAGGGAGCTTTGGAATGACAAATGAATTTTCTATAGAAGCATCAGATGAAATATGTGGGCAGTTTTACTAAAGTGAAGGGATTTTTCACATGTGGGCAACTTCATTAAAACTTGGAAAAAAAAAAGATAGAGGGGATTTTTTAGCTAACTGGTAAACAGCTTTGTGGGATTCTAAGGATAATATTTCTATTTTAAATATCCTGGGTTTTCGAGCTTTTTAAATTTTAGTGTTATAATAATGGCAATGTATTTAACTTTGAATGCTAATTACACAGGCATCCAATGACATTTCTAAGCTATCTCAGCACTATATTTATTACAGAAACAGTTAAGGTATGAATTTATGAAACTCAGTCCTAAGAGGAAAATCTGTTGCTTTTCTGCTGCAGGCTAAGCTTAATCTTTTGAAATTATATTTATTCTTATTTGTTGTTTTTTTACAATTTGGCCCATTCCATGCTTGTTAATTTTCTGAGAAATACTAAGGCTCTGTATTTTGAATTTTTGGTCAGCTACTACCTAATTAATTTTATACTTATAATCAGTAAATTGGAAGTAGTTATTACTCCAGTTTCAAAGTATTTATTTATTAAAGTTTGCATTATATATATGGAATAGTTTTACAATGAAATTTGAAATGTAGTTGCTTACACTTACAATTTAAATATCTATTTTTTTCACTGTGTTTATAAAATATTTATTTTTAAAGGACTATTTCTGCAAGGTACTTTATCAGTAAATGCACTTTCCAAAAGAGTTGTGAAATATTCATAAACAATCATTTACCAACTTTTGTGTTCCATGAGAGAAGTTAAGTGAAAGTAGAGTTCACAGCAAGATCATTATCATCATTTCATTCATCCTGAATTATGGAGATGTTACGTTTTCTTCCAGAACTGAGCATTGTAAACCAGAAAATATCAGCAGTAACGTTATGTTTAAAGTAAAGCAGGAGAAAGACAGCTAAGGCATTCTAGAAGCAACCTTTATGCGGTCGCTTGCTATCACAGTGCAGTAGTCATTCCATTCAAAATTTCCAAATAATCCTTGCAAATGTGCGGCTCTGGCTATGTCTTAAATAATTACGAATTCCTCCCTAAAGAGATCGGATTTTAATAGGCAATATAGGTCATAGAAAGGTTGTGTCATTGTGAAAACATGGACGCAGAACAGAGTTGTTAAGATGCAAAAGTATTATACTCAAAAAGTCCTGTCTCTGAGAAGCTGGCTTAAAACATTGTTTTGAAAATACACATTTTAAACAGGTTCATTTGCAGCCCCTTGACCACTTGCTTTTTAGGAAAAGTGTATGAGTTCACCCACTGGGAAAATGAATATTTCTCATACAACGCTGTTTGTTCTGTTTGGAAAGTGGCCAGATCTGCTGCTTTGCTTACCAATGTATCAGCATGAGCATACACATCCTTAACATTAACACGCAGTTCTTACTGCTTGCCAGCTATATATGTTGCTGTCATTTCCTTTGCTTTAATTCTTTGTGTTATCATTTATATTTTTGGATCTTTCCTTCTTTTTAGATAGGGAATGATGACTGAACCCCTTGGGTCTTACCTAGCGGTGACCCAAGTCAAGGGAGAGTTATGGAGCTTTGTATTCAAGCTTCCGCAGCCCTCTCTTGCACAAGTATGGGAATACTAGATGGAGTATACAAACTTACTCTGCTTTTCTATGGATAATTACATGTGCTTCATACATTTGAACATTCTGGAACAGAAGAGAAACCTCTAAAATAAAACAAATAAGTTTAATTCTAGGCTATTTTTTGAAATTATCAGTCATTTAAACTGCTTTGTAGATTCGATTCTGCTACATATTTGCAGTCCAGTGGAAATTAAATCCTTATTAATTCTAAGCTTGTAAATCTGTTCTCCATAATAAAAAATCTTTCACTACAGACAACTTAATGTTAACAATTTGTAAGGGAAGATAGTAAGTCCTAACTGAATTTAAGTAATGATTTCCAAAGTAGAGCTATAAATCTACTGCAGTTGGAGTTCATAAGGTCTCAAAGGAAAGGGAACTTGTGACCACTGAAATGAATAATCTCTAAACTGCCGGTAACTCACACTGTTATTATGGCCAGTAATTTCTTTGATGGGAGCCTTTGAGATAGAATATTAAAACAATTGAGTGATAAGCTTAATACAGCAGCTCATTCAACACAGAAGTTCTATTATATCAAATTATTTGTGTTACTTCTCTTTCCTGCAGCTCTAGTAATTATTGTAAATCTTAAGTAACATTTTAATCCTCAGGACATACTATAAATCAAAACCTAGATTTCAGAAATTGTCACCCCAGCAAGTGAGGTTGTACAGAATTTTACTAATAGGAATTGACAGATAGCAAATTGTATTTCCACTCTTAGCTTGGACTGAAATTTCTTGGAAAGGAATTTACCATTTGCTGCAAACACCACATCTGTATTGGCTTTTCAAAACCACTTCACTCTGGACTAACTCTGCTTCCATTTTAGGATGATGAGAACTGTAGCTTTGCTTTCATTGAATTAAATAGTAAGGTGATACTAATTACATTTCAGGGAATAATTGACTAATCTGGAACAGGTTGGAACAGGTTGAAAAAATCTGATCACATCTAATGAGAAGGAATTGGCTTGCAATCTTACATCATCCTCTGTTTTCTTGTAAAGTCAGAAGAGTGAAGGACTAAAGCTGAATATTGCTGAGCCAGTGTCTAACTGAAAAGAGAGCTCCAATGGCCTCTTTGTAGTCTTTTAAAATACTATCGGTATTTTACACTCAGCTATATCCAGAACTTTTCCATATTTGGGATTGCAGGGGCTTGGGAAGTATTTTCAACAATGTGTTAAAATACTGAAAATAGTTTAGGTTTATGCAAGAGGTTTCCAGCCTTATGTCTTTCTGCTTATGCAGATATCGAGACACGTAAAGTTGTTCCACTGTTCTTCATAGATATAGTCTTGACTAACATGATAAAAGAGTACTAAAATAAATTATACTCCACACATTTCTCGATTAAGAATTAATCTTCTAGGTATTGTTGACAAGGGAACAAACGAAAGGCGCAAACTTCCAAAACCATTTTAACTTTCTTGCTCAAAACTTGCAAAATCACAGCATCCCTGTGTAAATGGTAAGCTTCCTCTGAGGACTGTGGCAGGATTCTGACATATTCAGTCAATAATCTTGCCTCATCACTTCCAAGGCCTTCGTGCCCAGCTCAGCAAGGCCTTGAAGTTACAAGGTCCTTTGGATTTTACCTAAAGGGAACTAAAGCCCTTTTACACTCCAGTCCTGCTTTTTGTTTCATTTGACATTATTCAATAGGTTTTGCTGTGTCTAAATTAGAACAGTGTCTAATAGCTGTCTGATTGCATTCATCATTGCTACAGCTTGACAGGTCTGCAGCATGAAGGTCATATCAAATCCCAGTTCACATAAGGCAAAGTTCTGATTTATTTCCTTCCAGAACTCTTGCGAGGCAACCACAGCCAGCTGGACTTTTTACACATGTATACTGTAGATTATTGGTTACAATCAGATTTGTAGATGTAAGGGTTAGGGTTTACATAGTCAGAGTCTTGAGATACTCACTCAGATATATATCAGTAGTTGTTTTTATTAATTCTTTGTGGATGAATCTTCAATTTTCCTTTTACTGTGTGTGTTTTCAAACCACACATCTATTTTAAACCTGTCATAAGTTTCTTGTTGCTGATTGACCTCTAGTCAGTGATACACCCTTCCAAAAATGTATCTTTTTAGAAGATAAGTTTATTAGTATATTACCTAATAGTGATACAAATATGATTGCATTGTCAATTATGTAGAGAAAAGGCTTGCAATATTACTTATCAACACACTGCTTATATACCTTCACTGAGACACTAAATTGCTTTTTCTTTGTTGCTGTATCTTCTCACACATGCCTGGAAAGGATTTATCATTTGGGCATCTAAAAATTTATAAATCTTTTCATATTCTGAAATGTGCAGAACTCCACCTCACTTCAGCAGGAGTCATATATGATGCACATGAAAGGGAATTTAGACCTACAAAGAAATGTTTGCACATCCTTTTCCGCAGACTGAAGAAATGGTCTTCTCAGTGATTGGTAAACTTTTATGCTTTGTATAGATAAGAGGCAGATAAATACTACATCTCCATTTACCTTTTTCTGCAACAGCAGTGTTTTTATCTTTTTTAACGTTAGCATGCTGTCATGGAGTACATCCATGCCCTCATCAAACTGCAAAATTGAGATGACATCAAGTAGTCAGCTGAGATTTCCCATCCTGACCTGTGGCACAGAGCTATGGAACTGCCATTATAGACATTTAGAGAGGGATGAGGAGAAAAGAAGTGTCTATTTAAGGCACACTTAGCAATCTCTCAGTGCCAAAACATATTTAAAATACTCAGTTGGCAAAAATTAAAATACTTCTTAGGCTGCCATGAATCATGCCATAAGATGAATTAGCTTCTATTTGACTCTAGATGTTAGGGATGGAAGGGGAAAGGTCTGTACTTAATACCTCCTCTATGCTACATCTCTCACCATTCAGATTCCTCCTGAATTCTTATAAAATGTGTGATGCACAAATGTTAATATATGTCGCTGTTGGAAAAATTGCATGTGAAATATGGAGAAATGAAAAACACCGAACACAGACCCTGCAGCTATTACTGTCAGTTGGATTTCACAGAGGATCTTGAGTGATAGGTCGGCCCAATATTATTCTTTGGGGCAAGGATCTTTTCAGCATTGAGTGTACTGTCAATCCAGCTACTTAAGTTTGTAATTATTTCTTATAATTCAGGGACCTAAAGACATTTTTTTCTGGTTTTGTTAGGACAAACCTATTCTCCCTGTGTCCTCAAAGGAAACTGCTGGCAGTTGTGAGTTTGCTTCATACAGTTCTTATACTACCCTGAGACGAGCTTTGGGAAGTAGTGTTGATGGAACATCTTTCTGTGATTGAGAAAATTGTCTTCCTGTCGACACTAGTTATGCAGTTTTATGTCTAGATATCTGTCTTTATGTGATTTTTGACAGTCCTCCACAAGGATTGATGTGACTAGTTTTAGAATAGCCTCTACACATATGCTCAGACAACGTCCAGTCTCCTTTGTCTTCCCAAGATCATTGAGCAGTATAGCTCATGCCCACACAGGTAAACATGGACAAGGATATCAGCTCTAGCAATTTTTCAGTGGCTTCATGCTTCTGAGAAGCAATACATCAGCTAGTGTGTCTAGCATATTGACAGAGGGCTCCTTTTGTTACTCTCATTCTTGTCACTTGGTTAATTTTTTGCTTGTTCCTAGTTTCTTCCACATATCTGTTCCTGCTAGGGAGTATAACACTCCACATACAAAGTGATCAGCCAGATTCTTCCCTGCAGAGGGCTCATTTTGTCCTGGGAGATGTGCATTCAATCTTCTGTCTTTAGATGTCCCCCACATACTAAAGGAATGTTACCATCTCAGAGAGGTCTCTCTGCTTACACACGTGTCTCAGCACAGGTCAGCACTGTGTCTTCTGCACCTCTCCTTCTATCAGTGAGCTGCTGTCAGCTCCCTCAGTGCAACCCATCTCTTCCCTTGTTTGTCAGGAAAATGCAGACCGCAGTCCTGTAAATGTAGTCCAGTGCCTGAGTTGAGGCATCACAGTCAGTGTGCTAATGGGTCTGGCCCTGAGACCTTGCAGGTTAAAGAAAATCTGATGTGAAAAATATCTCTGCAAGTGCTGAGTGTCTTCAGTGTTCTGTATTTTTCTGTACGCTGCAATCCCTGTCTCATCTTTCTGTACATCCACTTTCAAATTTCCTAGAGAAACTATGCCCATTGCTCCCCTCTGCTTACCAGCTACAAATTATTGTTTAGGCCACTGCTTTTCCTTCTGCCCAGCTAAGCCATCCTGCCTTCAAAATGGAGAGAGTTTGTTTCTGAGCACTGAACTCAAAACTCATCAGAGCTGTCACATGAGAATATTACAGGCTGAATAAACTTCAGCTTGCATCCTGCCAATGAAGCAATTTATTAGCCAAATTTACTTTAAAAATAGAGTTACTCGAGGTCCTAAATTTTGTTTTTAAATAGTTGTATTCCTAAAGCAGAGGAATTATATGAGAACTGTTACTTAAATGATATCCTCTGGCTTTTTGTGTGGGCTTCAGGGATGGGAATGGGTGGGCTCTTAATAACTCCTTTGCCAGCAAGCTTGGTAAATAAGCCAGGTTACTTAAAGAAAAGGAAGAAACAGGCTGTACCTAATACACTGAAATTGCAAGTTACAACTTTTCTGGTCTTTTGGGCACATAAAAAGGGGGTTTTATTATTATTTTGTTTTATTTCTTTTAAATCCCACCTAAGCTTATTTTTATTCAGAAGTCTGAAATATCTATTCTCTTAGGTAAAACATACATTAATGTAGAACATAATAATTTTAAATAATTTATTATTGTTATTATTCTTTGGGGGGGAGAGCCAAATCTTGTAATTTTTTAATCTTCTATAATGCATGCATTAATGTGAGGTGAGACATATTTAAATATTGCTAAGACTTTGAGAGAAAGGTCAGAAAATAGGAAACTGATGTTTTTCCATGCAGCTATGACTGTTCTTCTTTTTCCACAAAGTCAGAAAGTGAGGATTCAGAGCCAGATGTTATAACTTTCAATTGCCATTGCCTTCAGTGGAGGTTCCCAAGGTAATTGCATGGCAGCATTGCCTTGTCATTGTCAAACATAGGTTTGAGTCCGCTACAGATTGTTGCTATATCTTTTGTAAATTCAAGGCACGGGATTTATGGTTTTCTGTTTGTAAAGGGTAGCTGGAGAATTACCTCTGGCAGTGTAATGTTTTTCTATGTAAGTTCACTAAGTTAGGCCAAAGTCCCAGTTTATAATGCTGAGAGAGATACTTAAAACCCCAGTTCTGCATCGGTCATTATATTCATAGCATAGAAGAACGTGTAGCTTTCTTGCGCGGTTTCAGCCCTCTCCCTTGGGGAAACTGCCATGGATTCTGCACCGCCCTTGCACATGGCGTCCTCTGATAGAAGTACAAATGACCGTATTGTCTATTTAATTTGACATGTTCACCCACCATTTAGCATGGTAGGATTATTAGCACGAGAGGCCTTCAGTTCTGCTGTAATATAAACCAAAATAAATGTTATATCATCTCTGTGCAGCTAGATGCAACATGCTTTACATAACCAGAACTTTCAATCAGAAAAGAGCTTGCCCTGACACCTACCAGAGATTAAAAAAGCCCTCCAAAATCATACCTGTAGAGGGACCTGCAGATGAAAGATTAAGGTACAAATGAACATTTCATTTTCCATTTGTTATGGTTCAGATTCTGTCTAGGTTTGAGATCCTTATTTCTCCTAACACAGACAAGAAAACTGAGGGCACCACACAAATTGTCTCATCCTCAAGACTTTTCTGCGTGAGTTCAATTTAGGTTCTACATACACAGTGAGTGCTCCAGCATGCTGTTTGTGCAGGTCACGTTGTGAGAAACCTGGTACTCTTTATGAAACTCCAGGGCTTCACATCTGCATTTAGAGAAATTGTTCTTCATAGTTTTCAAATCAAAGTCTGTAAGGCACATGTGCAAAAGTGCTTTCGGTTTCCATTTCTCTGCTTTGATGAAAGGAAGCTGACAATATAATATACAATATGCAGCAGAATACCGTGCCTTTGCAAATATTGTGTGTTTAAGGGTTAATTACACTGCACTTTTCTCATATTACTTAATAACATGCTTTGGTGACAGTGGAGAAATTCCACTGAACATCAGTCATTGTCTAGTGTTGAATTTCCAATCTTGTGCCATTTCATCTGTCAGAAAATAAAGCGATCCTTGTAATTTACTTGTTATTGCATGATCTTTATAATGAAAATTACAAGGCTAGTTATTACAGAGTAAATATAGTGCTCTTTGAGAGATATTTGTCCTTTAGAAGATGAAAAGGAGGAGGCTGATGTAGTTTTCTTTGTTCTTCCTATTTGTTTCCTATACTGATCTTTTGTTCCGGGGTTTCAGCTTTCAAATAAAACCTTTTAGTTGTTCATTTCCACACGTTAGTTGCTGGTTGTCAGATTTTTCTCCATTTTGTTTTCTTCCTCCTTAATACCTCACACCACAGCTTGGCTCCTACTTTCCTCACTCCTTAGAGACTATGTAAGGCATTTTGTAGGCCTGTATAGTGACTACTTGCCGGCTGAATGTGGCAAAGCAAGGTGACAGGGTGGTCCGAGGGTGGCGGTGAGGCTAGCCGTGCCATGCCATGCCATGCTGTGCCAGTGGGACAGGCCACACAGGGTCAGCCGTGGCTCTGAGATCACTGGGAGAGTTCCAGAGCTGGGACAGGCTGAGATAGAGCCAGGAAGACAAGGGCCTGGCCATGGCCCAGAGTTGTCTGCAATGCTTCTGCCGCGTTGCTAAGGTGCAAGGACAGATTCAGTTTACAGAGCTGACTGTCAGTGTAATGCTGGTTTTCAGTAAGGCTATTCAAGAAGCAGGGGTGGCATTGTTTGGAGTGTACAAGGCAAAAGCAGTCAGGGTGGCATTGGTTTCTCATCAGCTGCCTCATTTATTTGGCATTCTATTTGGATGGTTCGCTGAAACGATCATCTGAGCACTTAGTGAAAGGGCAATTAAGTTCTTATGAATTATTAGAAATGACAAAACATGGTAAACTGAGAGCACACCCTGCTCTGCACATACCAAGTGCAGTTTTGGTTATTGCCTCTGAAAAAGAAAGTGCTGACTATTGTTTAAATATAGGGCAGCAAAGATGGCTGGAGGTATGGAATAGCTTGTGTGTGATGTGATGGTTCTTACTCTGTTCTGACAAGCGACATCTGGATCAAGATGTGATGGAGTTTCCTAAAATCATGAGAGATATGGAACAGACTAAAAGGGATTTACCCTTTTTTATGATGTGAGAACTGGAGACGTGAGAACTATGAGACAGCAGGTATAAAGCAGACAGAGAAAGCTCACCTAATGCAAATTAAAATTGTGGAAGTTACTGTTTAAGGCTATTGTAGAGACAATGAAAAATTTCACAGAACAGCGAGGGAAGAAGGTGATCTGGTTGCACCCTCAATTGCAGAATGTCCCTAAACTGCAGTCTGCAGATAAGGATGGTATACAGAAATAGTTAACTCTTCTTGTTTCCTATGCTTTTCTCATAGCATCTGTTACTGGCCTGTGCCAGAGACAGGACACCAAGAGAGCGCTTCAGTACATTTATCTATAGTACTGACTGCTAACCACAGCTTCTCCCAAACGAAGGCTATCTTTACTTTCTCAGAAAGGAAGTGAGGAGGGAGAGGAAGGAGGAAGAAGCAGGGCTGGATGATTTCTACCTTTTGTGTGTTGTGGAGCTCAGTGCTGCATCTGTGTCACAAGTGTGTGTTATGTCCAGCCAGTATTGTGGAGGGCACAATCCTTTTCGGCCTTTGCTGACCTCTCAGAGATTATTTTCCTGGCTTCTTCTAGCAGAAGGTAATGCTAAGAGCAATGGTTCTACAATACTGTCAAGCCTATTATTTCATGGCCTATACAGATGGATTACTGAGACCTAACTTTGAAGGTAGTTAGCTTTTCAACTACTTGGATAGAGGATTGGCTCAGCTGGGGAAAAAATGTAGGCAATTATTTCTAACACTGGGTTTCTTCTTTATCTAATGTGTAATTTTCTGAAATACTGCTGTGTCTTTTATCAAGAAATAGAGGCTAGCTGGCTTGGAAAATCTAAGATAAGGAGTCTCTGAGGCAGGAGTAATTGGTTGTGGTAGATTGGGACAAATTAGAACAGTACTCAACAGAATTGTTTACTGTACTGTGTACATGCCACTTATTTCAGCCACTTCCATCATGTTTCCCTTTGTCTCTATTTATTTATCTGCTTAATATTGAGATAGTCATTGACATTAGCTTACTTTCCTACACGAGACTCTCCTGAACAACAAAGACACAAAGCATTAGCCTGAGACATAAAAATGTCGTGTGTCCTCTTAGATTATGCACAGTCTGTCTTTAAATGTTAGCGTTAACCTTCAGTTCAGTTGGATCTGTAGATACAAGAATGAAAAAATGCAAACTGACACTTGTGTATTTTTTTATTGCAAATATTTATGTTTGTCTTCAGATTGTATTTTCCAGGTACAGATAGAAGTTAGGAAACTGTTATTAGAGTTGTAGGAGATTCAGTTGATTAAGTGTCTGTCGCCTGCATCAGTTTTATATCACAGCTCTTCTAATTCAGTGGCCAGTGCACAAAAAAATATCATTGTGCCTTTCAGGTGTTTGCTACCTTGATTTGTTATTGTCCCAGAGAAGGAGAACATACTCCTAATGATCTCAAGTGTGCTGTGTTCCTGCAACCCACTCTCCATCAAATACAAAAGTAACAAAAAATAAAAATAAAACTAGATAATGCTCCACAGCCTTCAAAGGGGAACAATAAATACAGAGAGAGAAAAGGGAAAAGAGAGAGAGAGAAAGGAGATGTGCATACACATACCCAAGAATTTGTTGCAACAAAGTTAACTTTTGTGTTCAATGCCACAGAATGCTTGAAGGCAGCCACACTGTTGACTCTTTTACAGAGACTGCAGCAAGTGGGAGCAGAATTAAAATGGGGAAATGAGTGAAACATCCATGAACGTTGTACCCACTGATGCTACCTTCATGCAACCCCCGCAGCAGGTTGTTACAGGAATGCAACATCACCATATCACAAGTTAGGCATGGCATACTTCCTGGTGTAACCAGTAAAGTGGGGAAGAGCTCTCTCAATGGAAAGTCACAGATAGCTGTGGAAGCAGAGATAGGAAAATGATCAGTGACAGCAATCTGTAGCCAAACATCAAAAATTCTGCTTTGCTCTTTTTTTCCGTCCTCCCCTGTTTCCCTTGATAGACATCCATCAAACTGCAATAGGATTTCTGCTGGCCAGTTTGTGTCTTGTAAATTGACAAGAGAGGGGAGAATCACTTTGCTTGGAATCCCTGCTAAATTACATGAAAACAGGATTTATGCTGCATGTAAACTGTGTAAAGCCAGTCAGCTTTTAAATGGAAACCAATTTTGTAGTGTGTAAGTATCATTGATTTGTTAATCTGACAATTTTTTTAAACAAGCTGGTGTGGATTAGCCAGTTCTGATTGTATGTCTCCTACAAGTCATTTTAGTGCTGGATAGCTTGGTGGGTAAAGCAGTAGAAATTAACCTTTGAGACCCCTGCCTATAAAGAAATTATTGATCTTTAAAAAAGAATCGGATAATCTCATTAGATATAGTTTTCTGTAGCCTGAGGCTAAATCCTGCCATACAGAATCATTTATCATAATTGACGATCTTTTTCCTGGAGCAGACAGGAGATAAGCTACAATAGAAAGCAAGTCCTACAGGAATTGGTACAGAGGAGCAGTATGAACAATTTCCAACCAATTTGATGCTTAAGGGATGTTTTGTTTCCCCTCCAAATAATTCTAAGGGCTTTTAGCTTTTATGTATGTTTTTATAACTGCATATCCAATCGTTGTCAGGCGGGGAAAAAAAGCATCTCTGAAATTTCATGCGTGGTGGTATTCTGGAGCCAGACATCTTCGTAGAAGGAATGAATTTCTGATCCATGACATAACAGACACAAGTAGAAAATACATAGCAGGCAATGTAATATTGAAAGGCAGAAGTGATACAGAGTTCGGTACTTAACATATAAATGACTGCTCAGGAGTACTCTACAGAAAAAATAGTTAACATGGTGTCAAAAGGTAAGTGTACAAGCAGCGAGACCTAGTGTTGTTATTTTTTACAACTGCAACTCAGTGATCTACTGAAATGAAGCAAAGTCAAGTGAGCATTTTAATGACATGAGAAAAAAAATGCTGAACCTTGCCATTAGTTTCAGTAACTTGACTGTCCATTTTGCAAAAGGAGACTTGGTGCCAGAGCTCTGTCTCTCTGCTGCTGGGGAAAGGGGAGACAGCGTGTGTGCAAGGGAGAGGGGATTCCTGGGGGGACACCAGTTCTGACTTGGCTTATCAGCTTGCTTAATTGTTAGCATCAAGGTCAGAGACGTTCCAGTCCTGATTACTAGTGTCTGCATCAGCATTCGTAGTGCCAAGCTATGCGACTTGAGGATCCCACTAGGTATAAATTTTCAAAATGACTTTTTTTTTCTCCCCTGTTTGGAAATGATTGATACAGCAATATCTGTACCCAAGAGGGGTGAGGAGGGAGGTGGGAAATGTGTATCCCCTTCCCAGTGCTCTGACATCCGACTGTGTACCCTTTGGGGTTTCATACATGCCGTTAGTAAGGTCTCAGCTTTGCCCCTGTACCTGCCTAGTCTGGCTTCAGTCTCACAGCTCAGAAACACCCCAGTGTTGAATGAGTAGAGAAAAAAGTGTAGCTGAGGGGAAAAAAATGCACGTGCTTTAGGTATAGGAAGTAATTAAAATATTAGAAGAAATAGTGCCATATAGAGTGTCTCAATTAAGATATATTGGACCTGTGATAATGGGATTATTGCGACTTTAAAAAAAAAAAACACATTAGACAAGACTAACTAATTGCAAGGCACGGCATATCTCTGTGGGAGGTGGTAAAGATAAGAGATGTATGCTGCTGCTCTGGATTAACTCATAAATTATTTGTGGCCATGTAAGTAAAGACTAGAAGGAGTATCCTCTGGCATGGTGTGGCAGCTGTTCTGTACTAAATTGCTGGCATAATCTCATGAAATTGCTTGCACTAATTCACTTCAGCATGCCGATGATTCTGATGGCATAACGCTGAGCTGTGGGGGTTCTCACCTGCCCTGTACATAGTAACTCATATCTCTTTTCCCCTGCGTTCCTAGTCCAGTGCAGCCCCACTGCACTTGGGGTGAATTGTAACAGCCTCGGAAATTTATGACCACAGGAAATTTACGACTGCAGCATCCTTTTCTGGCCCATCATAAGGCCCTATCCACCTAGAAGGGCTGTGTTTTCTCTTATATGCACAAGGGACAGAATTAATCAATTTGTGTATTGGCACAATGGCTAAACAGAGCAGAGTATTTTTTCAATATTTTGCAGATATCTGTGGGTACTTAAAAATACTCTTCCACCAGGTAGCAATTGTTCAGTATTCCTTCGCTGGTACTTGTGTACCAGTTTTATCCCTCCCGATTAAAGGGTTTATCCCTCTTGATTAAAAAAAAAAACAACCAGAAACCAAAAAACCCACACTGGACTGGACTTCAACTGTACAGTACAAAAGATCAGGAATTGTTTTGTTATTCTCAATATTATTTTTGAAGTGTGGCAGGAAGAGCCGGATGTTAAAGTGGTTTGTTTATTTCATAGGCAAATAATAAGTCGTGCACCATAAAAACAGATAGGCCATCTTTGATGTTCATTGACAGATCCAAAGCAAAGCATTCTTTATGAGAAAACACTGCATTGCTAATAAAGCACTCCCAACAGCCGAGCTTGTGATGCTTAATTTGTTTCCATGGAGTGATATTATAATTCTGACATACTGAAAAATCGCCTCGCAGAGACTCATATTGCATTTGTTGCTGAGTGCATCTTTTATATAACATTTGTTATTGTAGTGCTTGGGGTGTCTTCAGAGGAGTAATATTCTAAATGAACCTGGCTGTATTATCCCTTTAATGTAGAGTAGAATTTTGCATTAAATTTTCAGCCTATTTCAAATGTGTTTCGCCAGCTATTTATTGCGAGTGGTCTGTTTGAGCACAGGGCCAGTATATCAATATGAAATCAGAAAAATCCTTAACTCCCTATCTTTGGGGAACCAATTCTTTGCAGTTAGATGAACAGACAGCATGAACTCTTGTATTTATGCCTGCCTGTCAGGATTTTTTATAGTAGAAACACGATTCACTGTTTGTAATGCAGGATTAGCCTGTCTCGCGCAATGTTATTAGAATTAGACCTGACTAGAGAGTGACTTAATTTCTTTTTCTTCTGTATTTAACTTCGGTTTTCATCCCACACCAGCTTTTGCACCCCCAGGAACACTCTGCCTCTTATGTTAGAGTAAATATTGAAGAACATATGTATTATTTGTCTGGATCTGCAGAGACAGAAAACGAGAGCAGTATGCTGTCCCCCCTCTGTGGGCTTCTGTGTTCTGAGCTGCCAGTAAAATGTGAAAAGATTGCACTATGATGTCCTATTAGACCTCAAGACTGGAAGGACAGTTTGTATTGAACACAGGCATTTTTCATAATTATGTTGCCTGCAGGGTTACCACCTGCCCTAATTTGATCTGATTAAGGTGAAATGCAAAACCGTCCTCATTTCACAAGTGGAACTTTGCCATGTACCCTCGTGGAGAGCAATAAGATATGCATAAAAGTGTTGCTGCTGTGAAGAAGGAAGAAAAATATTACAATTAGGTAACAATTAAGATTTCAACTCCATTACGTGAGTGCAGGTCACTTTTAGACAATTGCTTCATTCTTTAGTGTTCTGGAAATGGCTTTCTGTCATAAAATCCCTCTGAAAAAGAGAAAATCATAGCCATTCATCCAGATATGTCTGTACTATTCTGTGAGACATAATATATTCCATGGCTTTTTAAAATTCTCTTTTGGTTGGATAGGTTTATTGTCCATGAACATTTATTTTTAGAGTAGCCTGGGCTTGCCTCGTAGTCTGAGTCATTTATGTAGCAATTTAAATATTTGTCTAAGCTCTCAGTGAAAGGCTCATGTTGAAGTCTTATAAATGCTGCATAGATTAAAGGAATAGCATTTTTTATATACTGTTTATACAGAATGACGTCATATCCTAGGGAAAAAAAAGAAATGCAAAAGTAGGAAGAGAAGCTTTGCTGTTTCTGGGTCACTGAATATTGTTTCCCATTCTCCTTTTCCCAAAAGTGATTTTGTGCATGCTTATGCCTGTGTGAGTAACACAGCAAGACCTGCATGTGTGCATCTTGGTTTTTTCTGGCTTCTGGGTTGGTTTTTTTTTGAGCTTGGCATATTGATCTTCCTGTACTGTGGACAGAAAATAACCTTTAAAAACTGTATGTTGATATCTCAGAACAATAATTTTGTAATTAAAGAGATGGAAACCTGTGTCTGTTCTCTGACACTTGGCCACATCTTTCTTGATGGTGCAATGACTTACTCTACATTACATAGTCTGTGTAATAAACTCACTTGGTAAAATATGACTGAGATGAAAATTTATTGCAACATGAATGACCAAAATTTTTCTTTCTGTCATTCCCAAAATTATAGGAAGAAAGCTTCCTTATTTAAACTTTTAAGGGGAAAAAGAAGAAATATTTACTCTCCAAATACGATTTTCAGCACTTGGGCTTTACAATATCCTTCTGTTATCAAGCCATCAGCTGGAAAACGGCAGTGTGAACTTAATTTCAGCTTAGAAACCTTTCAGTGTGTTCTGTATTGCACCTGTTTAATTCTGGCATTCAGAAATTACAGTCTTTTTAAAGACTTGCCCTTCAGTAATGGGCAAATTAAATTCTTCTGTAGTTATTTTTACCTTGTGTTGACTTTTATTCGGGGATGGTTGGATTTTCCCTGAAAAGACAATCTCCTTCCTTATAAAGTCTCCACCACATGCTGAAAGCTCCTGACCTCTCACTTGCCTTCTCAAAGGTACTGATCATCATCAGTGCCAGCATAAAGGTGGGAATTTGAGAGAACAGAATTTACTTTGGAGATTTCAGCTACTTTCTGAATAAAAGATGAGAAAACCTTTCATGAATTGAGCTGATTGAGCTAAAAACCTAGAATACTGAGAATGAAGAGCTCCTTTCAGCCCAGATCCCTGCAATGAGATTTTCACTACCAAGGCTTACATGGCCTACGGTGTTGAGTCTTCCAAAAGAAGGTTAGGGCATCTCTGTTGTATCCCAACTAAAAAGAAATAAATCACCTGCTTATGTTAGGAGCCTTAGACTTGCTGATTTTCTGACTCTTCAATGTTACGAAAAAACTGTAGGGATAACGTCTGTTAATTAAGAAGCATTTTTAAAGTAACAAATTATCTTGTTTCTGTAAAGTTTATTTTAATTCAACAAAAATCAGTACTTGAATGGAAAGAAGGGAGTCTTCTTTTTACTTCTACTACTGGAACTGCTGCATTTGAGCAGTAAAGGTCGTGGTTCAATTCCTCATTCCAGATAGGCAGCACAGATTTTGTCTTGTTGCATGAGTTTAGTATTCAATGACTTAACTGAGAATTTATGCCTATCATTTAAACCAGAATATCGAGCAGCCAGTTGGTACAGACTTTTAGTCAAATATGTTTGCACTATAGCATGCTTGCCCTGCAGTCTTGGACAATAATGAATTTTTTTAGAAAATTTCCCCCCTCGGACGGACTCTTTCAGCAGTTTGCCACATAGTAGTGCAGCATATACAGGAAGCTGCCAAAAATAACAAGCAATGACATGCTGGCATTGTGCAGCTCAGTACAATTCAGGGTTTGAATGCTGATGTGGGTAAACAGTACTTGTTCAGGTCTGGTTTAAATATTGTTTTAAATATGCAAAAAGTAAGCAAAAAGCAAGTTCTGAGCTGAGATGGCAGGTCAATATCCCTGCTGATATTTTCTGTTGTAAAGATTAAAAGAAAGACCCTAGAAGAAAATGGCTAATGTGGATCATTGCTTCTAGTCATTTGGCTTTAAAGCATCATTAAAAAACCCAGTAAGTAGCAGCACAGGGAAGGGCAGAGCCGTGTGCGATGTGAGACAGCCAAGCCAGCAGAATTTTCTCTAATCTGAGATGCTCCATTTGCTGCCAGTAGTCAAACTTTATGTGATCCTTTCCCAGCTCTTACGGTCCCTTTGCAGAATTTTTTGCACAAATACTCCACAAAATACCTTTTGTGTCTTTGGATGATTTTGAAATGAAGTGCATACAAACAGAAATGTAACCCGCTAGGTTGGGCAACTCACAACTCTGGTTACTGGTCAGAACAGGACAAGTGGTGTGTCCTGACAACTGAACTTTCATGAAACTTTCTTGAATATTAACTTCAGCAGCCGTTTTGATAGCAAACAAAAGCTTAAGTCTTTTTTACAGCAGTTAGAAGTCAATCACAAAAAAAGAAAATCAACATAATACTGTTTGACAAGGGTATCAACCAGGAGAAAAGGGTGTTTAAATTCTGCTTTGGTTTTGGTTTGAGTTGGTTGATTGGTTGGTTGTTGGTTTTTTTTAAAGCAAATAGATTTCTTATTGCAGATTAAGCTTTACAAAAGGGGTTATATATCCTTTATCAGCACACGGGCTTTTTAACAAAGTACTACATTTTGTGTACATAGCCAATTTTTTTGCTAGTATGAACATGTGTAAGCACCACTGACTTAACTGTGGCTATACTAGTTTGCCAGAGCTGGGGAACTGCCTGACCATTTGTAGTTTTAGAGAGACTTCGAAAGACTTACAGGAAAGTCCTTCACCATGTTGACCTCTGGGTATGTAAACCACACACTAGTATTGCTTGTCGTGCCCTCTGGTTTGGCACTGCCCAAGCATGGAGCTGAACTTTGCAGTGAAAATACCATGCCTACTGACTTTGAAAGGACAGAATTCGGTAGTTCTTACTTTTGAAAATACCTCCTTTTATTTTTTTTTTCCCCCAAAGGAATCTATATTATTTAAAAACTCTAACATATCTCTTTTCAGTCATGTATCTGTTTTACCCTGCTGTCTGCTTATCTAGGCTACTCTGCAGAAAAATGTCACCTAGAAACTGATGTTATCAAAATGGCACGAATACAAGTAAAGAAGCCCATGTAATTTTTTTACTTCACTTTTTTGTTTTTACTCAATATGTTATTTCTTACTCCAGTTGTAAGGTGGCCAGTACAAGGTATTTGTGCACTAAAGCACAAATCTCATGATTTGTAAATATACTGTTGGCAGTATATTTATGAAAACTAAATCATTGGATGTTTTAGTGTGTCCAACAGGCTGAACTCTGCTTATAGCCTTTTGAAGCAAATCTGTAGATAAGGCAGATAATACTTGCTGAGGAAAGTTCTGCTATGTGTAAGTAAGCATACATTTAGGCAAGAGAATAACCACCACACATCTCTTGAACAAAAAATCGTTTGGTTTGCTTTCTTGAGGAAAAAATGTTCTATGAATCTCCAGCAATGATAGTAGACCATCAAAGTAAATATTGGAAGGAGAAGTATGAGATAATGGATCTGAGAATTTCAGTTTCCAAATGTGGCTCAAATACATGATGAGCATTGAGAATTCAGGAGGTAAATTAATAAGGCATTTGTTAATAATAAATCAATAGGTAAACCTAGTGATTATAAGCCGATTTGATTAGAAGGTTTTGAGTCTGATGTGTGATTTTATGATTAACAGTGGTTAGCAATAATTGATCTTCCAAACAAAGTTGTGTGCCCACATGACTCCCCTGCATTTTAAAACCTGCAGATGTAAGACTCGGGACTTGAGTTGACAATTATTCACAAAACAGTTTTGTCACCTTTCTTTCTTTAAAAATTAAATCTTTCTTATACAAAGCACACTGTAGGTCTACGAAGTAATGAAGCTTTAAGTTCAATAACATTAGAAAATTACTTAGGTAACAATAGAGAAAAAAATATCAACCATTTACTATTTACATAATTATTGCTCATGAAGGTTATAAAAATTGTGCAAATGGTTACAATAATAACCTTCTGTAGGATCTGTGCAATAATATTTCTACATCTTTCTCAAAACACAAACACAAGCAGTATTCCAAGCATAGGTTTATATGCTTATGTTCTGCAAATTACACACTTGATATTCTTCATAATATCTTTTCCTCTTTTCAATAAAATATTTATGCATTCCAGGCACTCTCCTTAGTTTTGTCTTTGTTCATGTTCACATAACATCAAAAATGAGAAAAGGTCACCTAAAACATCAAAACATTTAATTAACACAAGCACAGTGAAGTCACTTCATACTTTGAAATCGTTGCCAGTTCCCATAAGAATGACGACACTGTCACCAGCACAGGATTGCTTTTCACTGGAAGAGACACAGACAGTAGAAAGGTGCATTTTTTTACACCAATATTCCAGTTATTTGAGCAGGTTGGTAGAGACTGGGAAAACGACATAAACAAATGCACACTCATTCTGGGATTTTAAACCTATAAAGTTTTGTGTGAAAGTGTAGACCAATTCCCTCTTCTTGCTACCCTGGTACTGTTCCCGTTGTTATCACACACAGTGCAGGGATGTGCTCCTCCTGCCATTCCTGCTTGCTCAAGAGACTTGTCTGGGTTGGGCTGTGCTGGGCTGTGCTTGTACTCTCTGCATGGAGTACCAGCTACTCTGTCCCACTGTGGGTGGATGATGGTGATGCTCTGGATGGATACCTGCTATAACAAGCCACAAGCTTTCCTTGCCATCTTCCCTTGCTGTGCATGCACGGCAGGCCAGCATATACTTGCCTGTATTCATGTGTATATAATTGTTGCTATTTTGCAAGTACTGCCATTAGAGCATTCCCTTTCCAAACTTTGAGATCTTTTTTTTTAAATATGGAATATTTTTCATACCTGTACGCAAGTCAAATATGTTTGTATGTGGAGCAGTCAGAAAAAAAAAAAAAAAAAGACATACATCCATTAATTTTCTAAGCATGAAGTGGTTATTCTCATGTATTTAAAATATTTTCCAGTTGCAAGCTTGCTTTAGCAATTAGCACTGTGGAAAGATACCTTTTGAAGGACACTGATAAGATATTCTTACACGGTTTTGTTCAGAGCTCGCAAAAGGGTATGTACTTTTCAGAATTAACAAGTGTTGATGCAGGCATAAATTTTAAGAGAGAGAAATAGGAGTTACATCGTGCTCATAATGTAAATGCTCGGTTGCATGGAGCAATATGATGGGAAAAATTAGAGGCTCAAAGTTAAGCATTTGCAGAAATGATTGGGATTGCAGCTATTCGGTGAAATTGAGCTGATCTAACCTTAAAAGTCACTTGTACGTCTTACCTAGTTACCTTAGACTCCTCAGTTAATGGAGATAAGTGGATACCTTTTTTGGGCCTGGCTCAGACAACAGGAATTGCCCCATGAAGGTATTTCCTTCCATTGACTAAAAAGGAGGCGTGCAATGAATACATGAAACTCATATAGCCAATATTTAGATGGTTAAATACAGTGAATTTCACGCAACTTTTTCCATCTTTGGGGAAAGATGAAATGTAAAATGCAAAGCAGGAAATAATGCTACAAATGCATGGTAGAAGATGTATCATGCAATCCAACAGTAGAGATGTACGATCCCATAGTAGAGATACAGGATATAGCTACAGTCAATTAAGACGTTGGATGGTTTTCTATGATTCTGTATGGCTAAAATTCCTCCAGGGCCCATCCCACCCCAAGCCAGAGCAGGCAGCTGAGGGCAGTGGGGCAGCCACAGCTCCTGGCATTGGGCACTTCCCTGGGATGAGGAGGGCCCAAGGCTGGGCCAGGACATGGGCCTGTCTCACCGGGGCCTGGCCGGGCAGGGCTGTGGGAGCTGGAGACTAGCCCTGCTGCGGTGCTGCTGGGGCAGGGGTTGACAGTCCCGGGGGCTGTCATGGTGTCACAGGCTGTGGGGGAGCCGCAGGGGGCCAGGAAGGGGCACTCTGGGATGGTGGTGCCATCAGGGCCCTGGCACTTGCATTGGTTCTCAGTTGGCTGTATTTGTAACGACAGCAATTTTTTTTGCTCTTGTTTTGCTAGCTTATGCAATATTAAAGGGTTGACTTAATTTTTTCTTTGCCTTCTCACTGGAGAACATAAGTCATGCAAAGTGATAATTTTAAGCAAAAACAAAAACAGAAGCTAATTCTGTCTGAGGAAAAATATGTGAAGACTTGAGTAATTAAATTTGTAGTAGTTAGAATCATAGTTTAATTACAAGTGTAGCTGAAAGCGTGCGTTCAGACCAGTTGAAATTGGGGAATTTATGATGTTAGGAGACATTAAACTCTCCTTCTTAAATTTTGCTTCATTATTTTTCTCTTGGAGATACGTATACTTATATGAACAGATTAAAAAAATTCTTTTTAACTTTATTAAGAATACCACAATATAAATTGTAAATTTACAGTTGGAAATCTCTGTAACTTTGAATGTACCTTTCATTAAGAAGTACAGCTTTTGGAGTTAAATAATAAAGCAATATGAAAATCAAGCAACAACAAAATTAATCAAACAAGTAATCTGGGGTGTGATGGAACATTTAGAAGCAAATAATAGGCTTAAATTTAATTTAAGTAATAAATGCTTGAGTAGAAGCAAAGAAATTACTTGTGATTTTATAAAGCTGCTGGTGCTTTGAACTGGGTATCACCCCTTTATAACTTACTTTACTGCTTGGTCTCAGGTTCATTCCTAAGACATCACATTAGTTTTATGGGTCTTACTGCTTTGAGGTCAATGAACCTGTGTCAGAGGCAAAGTGATATAAAAATACTAAAGGTTCACATCATTTTTGTATTTCTCTCATCTTACTCTGCCTTCACAGTTACCAAACATCTGTAACAGTCGTCGTAGCTGTGAACATACAAAACACATAGGTTTGAATGTGAGTTGAAAGAGGGAACTAAAAATTTAACTGCCATTTTATCAGTCTGCAGATGTCCTTAATGCTGCATTTTGGCCTCTAAGTAAAGGCAATTGTCCATGCTTTTGCATAATTTCCTTTTAGGATTCTTATGTGTGATTGTTATTGATTGATTGATTTAATATTTCTATGGTTTGCTTTATGTCTGGAATTTTCATATATGCCTGTACTTTTTCAAGCAATAACTGGTAAGAGGGAAATGGAAAGTTTCAGTAATTGTAGAGACCATTGATTATAATAGAGTTTCTGTACTACCAAGGGCATGAAAACTAATTGTCAAAGTATTCTAGACAAAATAGCTGAAATCTCAAAAGTGCAGATTATTTGTTTCATGTGGCACGTGCTAGTTGTACATCAGAGACTTACAAAATCTTTCTTTTAACCTTTGGTGGGCAGTTTCCCAGTGAACCCATTGGGTGCTGTGATTAATAATTTTCAAGTCACCATGTGTGCTTGTATATACATTAATTTTGACTTTGTAGGTTGGATGACAAATAGTTCTTAATGCTTCTCAGCAGAATAGGTATTGTTTAATCTCTTGTTTTCATTTACACAATGGTTATTTTTCTATAGTCTTTGTCTGTAGTCACATTGCAGGAATTTAACATCATCCAAGGCTTTGTCAAAATGTCTAGATATTTGGTAAAAATGTTACAGCCTTGGTGCATGTTTTACAAAAGTCAGAAGAAATTAAAGTAGAAATAGGAAATATCAGTAATGCATGCAAAAATATCCAAAACAAAAGGAAGATGTTTCAATCTTACCTCTTTTTTTGTTTTCTGTGTTTCTTCTTTATTTCTTTATTTCCATTTTTTGTCAAATTATTGACAACAATGATTATTCTTTTGCAACAATAATTTCCATTGTTTCCTCACATTATTGCTTCTGCAATGTGAAGATCTGAAAGGACTTCTTAAAGACACCAGACTGTTAATATGTATCAGTATAATTCAATACTGCATAAGTCACCGTTGCTGGAAAACATTGTGCCAACAGTGGCATGGTTTTCAAATTCTCTCTCCTCCTTTGCTGGTAACCTCGGGATCCCTTGTACAATCAGCTTTCAAGATCCAGTGAAAATCTGGACTATGAAAAGATTGAAAACTATATTGGGCAAGACCCTGAAAAAAAGTCTGCACAAAATATTATATTGGGAAAAGGATGCAGCAGTTGACAACCAGTAACACTGGAAATAAACGTTTGCATGTTAATATATATGTCTATATGTATCTTCATACTTTTACACAATCTTTTACAAAAATCCTTGGTCCCAAAGTGTTTATCGTCTCTAACATAGTCAGGAGAGAGGATGTGTGTAAGTCATTATATAAATTATCCATGAGGGCAGAATGGGATGGATTTCTAGGAGAAATAGGCATTCAGGAAATATGATTTCAAGGAGAATGGAAAAGGGAGCTCTTGCTAGGCAAGAAAAAGGAATCTTTTCCATCTTAAGGGATTTAGTGAATAATACATTGGAAAGGAAAAGAGGGAAGAAAGAAATGATTGGTTGAAGAAGAAGCTGTAAAGACTGCAAAAAGCAGAAACAAGCAGAAAGCAGTTTAGTTGGTGTTACAAAGCTAACATCTGTCAATAATTAACTTGTGGTATTGTATAAAATTATAATTATCCTCTGCACTTAGAAATTCCTATAGCAGTGTACAATCAATGCAGATATTTTCAGGGAAAATTACATACAGAAAAAAAAAATAATTACATAAGAGCTTTAGGGTAGTAGAGAAGAACCATGTTTTATGCAGTGAGTTCTCATCTGAAACACAGGGAAGTCAACAGTTCTGGAGTACAAGTCAGGCCTCAGGTCAAGGAGTCAGGGAGTCAGAGTTTGATACATTCAGGATTTGAGTGAGCTGGAAGATGGAGATATAAGTGCTAGTGAAAATGGACAGAAAAATGCTGCACAGCAGTGATTCTGTGGCAGAATTGTAAGAACAACCTTAACTGCACTGAGAACAAGAAAAGCGAATAAACAGTATGAGCCTATGCATGGAGCAAATGGGGAGAGAAAATCAAAAGGTGATGCAGAGGTCGTGGTCCTAGAAGTTCTGGAGAATAGAAGTCCTTTAAGAGTCACTTAGATTCAAAACTCACACATTCAAATATGGAAATATCCTTGTGTGTGAGAGTAGGGAAGAGGTGAGTGGAAAGAAGCCTGTAAGAATATCACACGTCTTATTAAATGGGAAGGAATAGTAATATTTAATAAGAGACAAGCCATTAAGCATATTCTTATCATGTGCTTAAGCCTTGGCTACCCTAAAAGGCTTTGCTGATGAAGTTGTATTGATGCTGCATTCTCCACCTGCACCACATCTGAATGGAGATAAAGCATTTATCAGCAAGAAGCTGATTTGAATACAATTTACATCCATTCCCTAAGTAGAAAAATTCATACAGTAGATCACTTGTACTAGTATAACTGTGTCTCTAGTATGGGTTTTACCTTTTTTAGTTATGTTGCTTGCAAGTATAAAGGCTTTTCCCTTTGCTATGCCAACAAAAAATGTGAGTGTGGGCCATGCCTCATTGGCTTTGAGTGAAGCCACAGTGCTGATGGAGATTTCCTGACAACTGTCTCCAAATTCATTTGCATCCTTTTAATAGCAGTCATTAAGAGTGAGAGGTAACTATTTGTAGTTGCATCAGCAAAACAGCAAGTTGATAAAAATTGTAGTTCCTCCCATATTCTGGGGAGAACTATGCTTTTAATTCCTTTTAAGGAGTTTTCTCTGTTCACAAGCAGATGCTTCAATTTATGGTAAAAAGAATAAAGTCCAGATGACTTTCACAGTCTGCACTTTCATCCCTTGCAAAAAGTGAGTCTAGTAGTGTACAAAAGCAACTATCAGCCTTGGATTTCATCACCAGGAAGGTAGTCACAGTCTGAACAGATCAGGAAAGTGCATGATGTCTAGCAAGATTGTGGTGGTTTAGCCCTGGCTGGAGGCCAGGTGCCCACCAAAACCAGTCTTTTACTCCCCTTTCCAGGTGGACAGGGGAGAAAAAAAAAATATTAAGAGGCTTAGGAGTCAAGATAAGGACAAGGAGAGATCATTTTATCAGCGACGATATGGGCGAAACAGACTCAACACAGTGCAGGAAAGAACTATTCTAATTTATTACACTACACTAGAAAGAACAGTGAAGAACCGGAGTCAGGAGTGCAATCAAATCTTAAAACAAATGCAACCAGATCTTAAAAAAACACGTTCCCCCCACCACTCCCTTCTTAGCAGACTTTAATCAGAATCTTGCACCCTTCTTCCCCCCCGCTCGCAGTACAGGGGGGGCAGGGACTGGGGAAACGATGGGGTTCTCAGTAGCACCTTCCCCCCACCCCTCCATTCTAAGCAGAATTCCCTTTAGCCATGATTTTACTC